>CAUYPO010071182.1:0-16360 GCA_963574435.1 Cheirogaleus major
ATTATCATAACAATAATAGCCTGCACTTCATGAATGTGTTCTGTGTCCTAGGGACCTGGTCAGGCACATTCAAATTTAGCACCTCATTTAATCCTTACTACATCTAACAGCTAAATCTCATGTTCTACATTTTCAGCACAAACCGATTTTAGAAGTCATGTCACTGCTTAAATGCCTGTCATCTTGTCAAAGAGAATTTTTCTCACCACCCTGTCTAAAATAACATGTGCACATACACACATACACACACATTTCCACCTCACCTGCTTGCTTTGTCATCACAATTTTTATCACCACTCAACATATATGTTCATTTATCTTTTATTGTCTGTCTTCCCCCACTAGATTGCAGATCCTGTAAGAATAGTGTCTATTTTCCTTCACTCTTTCTTCTATGCCCAGCACCTAGAACAGTGCCTGATACATAGTAGGTACTCAATAAATATCTGTTGTATGAGCTCATTAAATGAGCCAACTATTTCCTTTGTAGAATGAATTATTATCTGAAATTGTTTTAATTATTTATGTCAACTATTATTGTCCGTCCCCCTCCACTGGAATGGTAGATGCAGAAGAACAGAGGCCTTCTCTCTTTTGTTCAGTACTATATTCCTAGTATCTAAAATTGTACATTGCACCCGGCAGGTGGTCAGTAAATATTTATATGGAACATGGTAAGAGCTGGTAAGGAACAGGACTGATCTCTCAGATTCTAAATGCCTTTTTTTCCCCTCTATCTTCAGGTTCGTCCTTGGGTCAGTTTCATCAAAAGCACCCTTGGAACATAAGTGAGAAGGTAGCTTCTCAGTGCCCTTCCTAAGGGAGGTCTCCGGAGAGGGTGTCCTATTCTCAAAGGGTGTCTTCCTTTCTACCACTTTGGCAGAGCCACATGGCCCAGCTGGGGAAACTGGGGACTTAGATTCACAACCAACATCACCATCTCTCAGCTTTATGATGCTGAGTAGGTCAGAGGCATGACTGCCTGGAAGGTGTGGTGCAGAGTACAGGCCCAGGCACATCCTTGATGGAATAGTGAGGAGTAGAGCAGTTCATGTTTCCACTGAGCACCTACTCATGGTAGACCCATGAAGACAACACCATCTCTGCTTTCATAGAGTTCACATTCCAATAGCATGCCAACGTCCCCCAGCCAGGGCCTGAAAGCAGGTGTATCCAATCTCAAAATGCATACTTCTCAACATCATCTAGATGAAAGCACATGGGTATAATCATTTCAGAGCAAAAGTGAAGCCTGCGGATCAGAAAGGTTAAAACAACATGTGCAAGTTCAGCTAATCAGTGCCCAGTCCAAGTTCATGAATTCCAGGTCCATTTGTACTGAACTGCAGACACAAGGAATGACAAGGCTGGCTTGGAATGACATGGTTCCTGCCCTCATGGATAAAACAAGTCATCTCCCCTTGCTCCTCCTTTGTACTGGCTGAACTAAAGCAATCCATTTAAGGAGTTCTGTCCTTCATAATCGGGGCCACCTGCTATTTTCTTCCCAATTGGAAATTGGAGTGGTCTATTAAACAGGGGTGTCCATTGCTACCAGGTCAACTTCTCTAAGAGGGAGGCTAATATGTCCAAGAGATCAAATGACAACATCTCATCTTCCCTCAAATCACTGCTTTCAGGGAGGAATGGCCTAAAAAAGAAGAAAAGAGAAGGGAAAAAAAGAAAGAAAATCAGCCCATTCACACTTAAAACTTTTTTTTCCTAAAAGTGCCTTGATCTTAACACATTCTCTCAGAGAACTCTCTAGTCAATACTGCTGTGCCCCACAAATTAGAGAGGCAGGGTCACTTCTCAGGAAGAGGGCTCTCTCCAGGGAACCTGTCACTCTAGTCTTTCTCTTCTTAAGCTGATGTCCACTTTCACGGCCCCTCAGATCTCAGTTCAGGTCTGCCCTCAAGCCCGTGCAAGCCGTGGCCTCTCTCCCCTCCTGGTTCCAGGACTTGCAGGCTACAAAGACACACATTGCTTTTTCACATCCCCGTAAAATCCCCAGAACCCCCCACCAAGTCAGGCTTGATTCAATCTCCCCATTTTCCAGGTAAGAAACTGAGGATCACTGCAGTGAGGCTGACCCTAGGTCAGGCCTCCAAGAAGCTGAACCCTGATTCTGACCCAGGTTTATTAAGTATTGACTGTCCTCAAACCATTTGGCCTGAGCCCAATGGTTAATGATACAGAATCCCCACATCCCTTTGTTTTGCATTAAACTTTTATATTGGAGTCATTATAGATTTATATACAGTTGTATAAATAACACAGAGAAAAGCGCATAATATACTTCAGTTAGTTTCTCCCAATGGTCACATCTTGCAAAACTACAGGACAATAACAAAACCAGAACATTGACATTGCTACAGTCAAGATACTGAGCATCTGCATCACTACAAACCTCTCTCCTATTGCTTTTTCATAGCCACGCTCACTTCCCTCTCATTCTCCACCACCTCCTTAACCTCTGGCAACCCCTAACCTGTTCTCCATTTCTGTAAAGTTGCCATTTCAAGAACGTTATATAAATGGAATCATACAATAGGTGACTTTTCATGATGGGCTTTTATCATTTAGCATAATTCTCTTGAGATTCATGCACATTTTTATGTGAATCAATAGTTCATGCCTTTTTATGGCTAAATAGTATTCTGTGATATGGATGTATCAGCTATACACATTCATGTACAGGCTTGTGTGTGTGTTGGGGTGGGGTGGGGGATTGTAAGTTTTTATTTCTCTTGGATAAATACATAAGAGTGTGGAATAGAGCAGGGACTCTTCTTTGGGGCCTCCTGGGCCCCCAAAACATTAAAATTAAAATTAATTAATTTCAGTTACTATATTTTTCAGTCTTAAAATTTCCATCTGGTTATTGTTTAGACCTTCTATGTCTTTGCTGAGATTTTCTGGTTTTTTTTTTTTTCATTTGTTCTAAGCACAGGCATAATTGTTCATTGAAGTATTTTTACAAAGGCTGCTTGAAAATTTCCGTCAAATAATTCTAACATCTTTGCCACTTTCATGCTGACCTTTGATTGTCTTTTTTCCATTTCAGGTGAGATAGTCCTGGTTCTTAGAATGATGAGTGTGTTTCCTTTTGGAATCTGGACATTGTGGATATTAGGTTGTAAAGACTCTGAAACTTGTATGTCTACCTTCTGTTTTAGCTGGCTTTCTGTGACACTTAAAAAACTCTGGCAGGGGAAGGAGGCACCACATCGATACTGCTGCGTGGGGACGGAAGTCCAGGTTTCGCACTGAGTGTATGGACACCCGCCTGGGGGACAGTCTCCTGTGATTGCTGGACAGAAGTGAGAGTTCCGAACCCTCACTAGGTATTTGCTGATACCTCCCCAGCTGGGGCAGGGGCGGGACAGGTGTGCCACATGACTATCCCCCACATGGTCTCCACCGATACCACAGGGTACAGCCTCACTGCTGTGCAGTGGTGGAAGTCCTGACACCTCCACCCCAGTAAGAAGGCACGTCTCATTACTGCTCGGTGAGGGTGGAACTCCGAGCTCACAGGGTGGTCTCCACTGACACCACAGCAGTGGAGGGGCCCACACAGCATCCTGGCAAGGGTAGACGTCTAGGTTTCCCACTTGGCCTTTGCTAACTGGAATGGGTGTGGAGCCATAGTTTGTTTTTTTTCTTTTTCTGTAGTGCTTCGCTTAAGTAGAGAGAGCAGAGAAGTTACTGTGTTAAAGTTTTCTATTTTGTGAGGCTTCCCTTTTCCTGGCACCTTGACCAGAAAGAAAGTTTTTTGGGGGGATTTTTTTTGTGTGTGCATTTCTTGGTGTTTCCAGGTTTCTGGTTTCTTCAATTACTAATCTGGCATATATGAGACAAAATAAAAGCAAAAAACAGGCAACTCAATTGGTATTAACGGATCAACACCTAAGTGGACATGTAGGAATAACATTTGTTGGGTGTTGGGCGGGTGGGGGGGGGAGAGGGGAGGAGGGGATGGGTATATACAAACATAATGAGTAAGATGTGCAACGTATGGGGGATGGTCATGCTTGAGGCTCTGCCTCGAGGGAGGAGGGGGACGTGGGCAATACACATAACCGTAATATTTGTACCCCCATAATATGCTGAAATAAAAAAAAATTAAAAAAAAAATAACAAAAAAACAGGCAACTCACCTAGTTGAGGTACCTAATTAGTCTGTCTAGGTCTTTAGTTGTACATAGTGGAAGGAATAGAGGAAATTGCATCTCCTCCATCTTCCCTGAAGCGGAAGTCCCTACAGCCCTTTAAATGAAGCACCAACTCAAGGGCTGCCTCCCAAACTCGTATATGATCTCGTCCCTACCTACCTTCTTCCATTGGATCCTCCACTCCCCCATGAAAACAAAGCTACTTACTTGTGGGTGAGGAGGTGGGTTTAAATTCACACTCTATCACTTACCTGGGATAAGTTGCTCCACCTGTCTGTAACTCAGTTTCCTTGTCTAAATGTGAGGGAAACAGTACTGTGTATGTCTTAGGATTGTTGTTTTGAAGAATAAGGGTGTCAACTCTTATAAAGTAATTAACACTGCCTAGCATCTAATAACGTTCAATATGCATTAGTTATTCTGATTATCATCTTTCCTTCCTCCACACCGTTGCTCCTCCTGCTCCCATTCCTGGCTTTGACACAATCTGTAAGTGGCACCTCTTCCATGAAGCCTTCCTGTATCCTCCCAGCTACCAGTGGTTTTGTTCTCCTTTGCAGTTCATAGAACATTTTCTATTCTTTTCCTCCAGTGCTGGAATTAGTTTTATATATAATATCTTTATGGTGTCTCTGTAAGGTAAAGACTATGCTATGCTCAGCTCTTAATGCATACACTTCTAGCTCATTATAAAGACTCATAGTTAGTGAATAAATGAATGAATGTGCGTGATTAAATTAAATATATATTAAAAAAGAAGAAACCTATTAAGGCCTAGAAGCCTGTGGTAGGCAGACTAATAGAAGCCATCATAATTCCAGGAAGCTGTGACTATGTTGCCTGACATGGGGAAAGGGACTTTGCAGATGTGATAAAATTAAAGACTGTGAGATGGAGAGCTCTCTTGGATTATCCACGCAGCCCCAATGCAGTCATAAGGGTCTTTGTAAATAAAAACGGGAGTCAGGAAAATCAGAGTGAGAGGAGGAGATGCGAGAATGGAAGTAGAAGCTGGGGTGACATGAGGCTGGCATTGAAGACGGGAGGTGGAAAGGGTCCACCAGCCAAAGAGCACAGGCAGCCTCTGGAACCTAGAAAAGAAAAGGAAACAGATTCTCCCCTAAGTCCTCCAGATGGAACGTAGCTCTGCCAACACTTTGATTTCAGCCCACTGAGACCCATTTTGGACTTCCAAGTTTCAGAACGGTAGGACAATCCACTCGTGTTGTTTTAAGCCACAAAGTTTGTGGTAGTTTATTACAGCAACAATAGGATACTAGTGCTGTGCACATGGATGGCATCTAATAGGCAAGCTCTTGAACAAGATTGTGATGAAGAATGAATGCATTCACTTGTTCATTAATTTGTTTAACAGTTGTTGACTGCCTACTATGCATCAGATACCGTCTTAAGGGTGGTAAGGTGACAGGGTGGATGAATTTAAAAATGAATTGGACCCTCAAGACCCTCACAGAACAGTGCCAAGAGTCTTTTTACATAGGGAGAATTCATCTTTGCTCAGCACCAACTTGTTTCTTTTGAGACTATTCTGTTTTAAGATTGAATTAAAACCAGAGTTGAAGGATTTTCCAGAAGTGTTCTAGTCCAGTGGTCTAGAAACCTGATAATACATCAGAGCCGTGGTGCATGTCCTGTCTGTGTTCAGTCCTGACTCCACCATTTACAGTCCATGTGACCTTGAGCACATTGCATGACCTTCCTGGGTCTCAGCTTACTCATCTATAATATGAAGAAAATTGGGCTGTTATGAAGTTATAAGTTAATTTGTAGAAGCACTTAGAATAGTACATGACATATAATAAGTGTAATGTAGAAGATTTCTAAATTAAAGAAACAAATCCTGACTTTAACCCCAAATCAGGATTCCTGGGAGTAGCACTTGGAAATCTGCATTTTAATCTCACACATGCTCAGGAAGGGGAACTGGTGCACTAGCCTACATCACCCCAACCCTCAGAGTAAACCAACGCTTCCACCACGCCACAGGTGTTTTGGGTTTTGCTTTCATTTTGTTTTCAAGAGAAAGCCTTTATGAAGGTTCCTCTGTCAACATTTTCCTTTCCAGATTAATGAATTTTCTCACAAGCTAGCTCAAAGTTTGTTTGTTGTAAATTTACCCTTTTGTTGGTGCTTTACAAGGAAAAGATGAGAATTATTTGCATGTTTACTGTGTACACTCATTCATTTGTTCATTCACTCATCCAGCAACTATTTAATGAGTGCCAGGTGTGTGTGTGTGTGTGTGTGTATCCTTGTCCAAGCCGACAAGAAACCCACTTTTTAGTGGAAGATATATATAAACAGTGAGTCACGACGCAGAACGCTGAGTGCTAAAATAGAGGAATAATGACTAATAACGATAGCAGAGGTATGATGCATGGGGGCGGTGCATGTGCATTGAGTTTACATTCATTTCTGGAAGAGGCCAAATCTTTACTAGCAAAGAGAAGTCGACCAGGAAAGTGGGAGATAAGGGCTAGGGAAAAAGAGACATTCCAGGCAGTCACAATAAGTCTCTTATTTAGAAAATTCCCCAGCCTCAACTCTTTCTGATACAGGTGGAGAGAACAGCTATACTCCATCCCTTAATTCAGCAGCTACAGTGCAGGCCACAAGGAGGCTGGAAGCAAAGACGCGCTATAGACTGATACCGGAGAATGCAGAAATTCCATATCAAAGTCTATTCATGGTGCAGAGAGGAGCCGAGTGGAAGAGCAAGAAGCAGCACGAAGTAGCAGGATGGAGTTCAGGGAATGGCAGTAACATACCAGGATAATTAACATCCGTGGTTTGGGAGCCAAACAGAAATTGAGCTCAGATCCTCACTCTGCTACATACTGGTTGCATGAACGTGGGTGATTCATGTAGCCTCTTTGATTTTCTGTAATAAAATATAGACCATAATTGTACTTTTATAAGGATTCTGGGAGGATTACTGACATAATGCTTATAAATATTTAGCCTGAGGTCTGGCACATAGTTCTGAAAAAAAAAAAAAAGGTAATTGTTGATAATATTGATAATGATGATAATGGTGAGTTTGGGGTTGATACTATTATCAACTAGGTATTTTTGTTTGGTTGGTTTTGTTTTGTTTTTATGTTTTTGTTTATTATCAAAGTAATCAACATAATGAAAGTTCATAACAGGTAAGAAAATAGCAAGTGTTATGTCCCCCTTGGCCCCTTCACCGGGCCGTCACAAACACGCCTGCAGCACTCACAGGACTCCACTGACACGGCTAAAAACCACTGATGCAGACAAATGAGGCCTTCATGATTGGCTCAAGAAGGCCCTGAAGTCTGTTAAACCACTTCCTCCCTCCCTGCTGACCTATTAGGATGGGATGGTTTGACTAAAAGCCACATGATGGGACTTATTTAGGAGGTAATTGTCCTTCCAACCCATCCTCTGCTCCTGGTTGGCAGACGAGGAGTTTCTAGGGATTGGGCAGAATGTGAAGATGCTGCTTGACCTGTCTCCATCAACCCTTCAAAGCAAGGCAAGCCTTTCTCTCTCTGGTCCTGGAGGATGCATAAGCCCTTTTCAGAGCTCTATAAAACACCAGTGGTTTATAAACTGTGGTCTCAGAGGCTATTGATTGCCATCATTTCCCACTCTTCACTCTGCTCCATTCATATCTATGCCCTGCAACATGCCAAACACTAGGCTACATCTGCGGCCAAATACCCTGAACGAACTCATGCATCCACTATCCACCGAGCACCTACCATGTTGTACTTCCTTAGTAAATAGTGATGGATGGGAATTAACCAAAAACAGTATATCTTTCTAGAGAATAACACCTACATATCAGAGAGGGGCACAACATGATGAAAGTTAAGGCGGAGAAGAGGAGCCAGAGCATTTGTTTCTGTTTCTAGCTGTGCCGCTCACCACCTGGATGCCCGTAAGAGGACAACAAACTTCATAGGGCTCATGTTCTCATTTATAAACAGGGACCATATTATTATCATGAAAGAATACCATGAAGGTCACAAAAATCTTGTAAATATCAAATGAAGTTCTTTTTTGCATCCCCATGTTTAATTTTTATAAGCCTTACTTGGGAATTCCCAGGCACAAGAGATCTCAGGCAGCGATGCACTTGCTTGTATCCCAAAGGTTTAAGTAATGTGGACACCAATAGATTCCTGAGTCTCAGGCTTAGGGAGCAGGGAGAGAAGGCGAAAATTACAGAAAGTCAGAGGAATGTGCTCTTGGAGTGTATTAAGGATTTTCCACATATTGCAAAGAAATAGGTATTCGGATAAACCAATATCTATTCCTTTGCAAGAAATCAATATGCTGACTGAATCACTCTATAGGTTCACTCACTTCTTAGTACATGGCCTTGGCTCTTGGCATTTGGTAGGGAGAATGGATTTTTATTGCTTAATTCCCTGTAAGTGAATGACTAGTGAATTGTAAAATCCTGTTGCTTAACATGTAACATTAAATATTGAGCTAGCAAAAAAACAAACAAAAAAAACCCAATTGGGTGTTTTTCTCCAGAAACTGAGATCAAAGTACCATATTGCTCTTCTCTTTAATTTATAAGACACCTTGTGTGAGACACTAGCAAACATGTTTGCCACCATAAAGCACAATTTCCACACCATGGTTGACATTCTACAGACTCTACGTGGGTTCACTGATGACATCGTCCCAGCGGTTGCTCTGGGTGAGCCAGAGTTCTGTAGAAAATCAGCCCCTCGATGTGAATGTGCAGAGACCCCACAACTTTGGAGTGATGTTAGCTTCTTGGGGTTCTTTTTTGAACATCAAACCCCTGCCTCCCCTAGTCCCAATTAACTGCTTGTCCAACCACTTAACTCAGGCATAGGACTCTTATCTCTACCTGCAGGTCGTCTGTACAGTTAGTTTCTTTCTCTGTAAACCCTGTGTTAGCTACCTTGGGAATAAGAGTCAGGCCTCTGCCAGCCCATGAACTCGCTCACCTCTAGTCTCTGTAGCAACCCAGTTCATCTGATGTGGTCAACTTTTGGTTTCTTATCCAGCAATCCATGTCAAGAGAAGGCAGAAATTAAGATTTTTATGGTAGCTTATTTTTAATTGTTTACATTGTTATTATAAAC
The DNA here is from genome assembly GCA_963574435.1 of Cheirogaleus major. Taxonomy (NCBI): domain Eukaryota; kingdom Metazoa; phylum Chordata; class Mammalia; order Primates; family Cheirogaleidae; genus Cheirogaleus; species Cheirogaleus major. The sequence continues at coordinate 9,299 of CAUYPO010071182.1, forward strand.
TCTTCTTTATAGTTAATTGTTTATAATTACTATTGACTTTATTTTAGAAAATGCAGCAATGATTGGGAAGCCAAAGAAAATATACCAAAGGCTGAATTCAGTCAAAATTTTGTGTCCTCTGGCACAAGACCCAAGAGTTCTTTTCCTTCTACCACGGACAGCTCAACATTCTTGCTTTTTGAAGTATCTCTTCTGTAAGTGTACTGATTAATTCTGTGATTGGGGCATTCTATTATCCCGATTCTTTTTTATAATTGCATCTACAACCACTAAGTTAGTATGGCTATATTTCCACTTGTGGTGGCCTGTGCTGTTGAATCCCTCTCTTCTTTCTTCCCTTTCTTCTCTAAAAAAAGTGTTAGGTTGTGTGCCAAGCACTGAGTTTGAAAGATGAACCAAAACACAATGTTGGATATTGAAGGAGTCACAGCAAGTGAAATAGGGAGACAGAATATTAGGGTATTTGTAATGTGGTGTGATAGGTGTCACAGGACTGGAACCCAAAAAAGGAGTCTTTAACTCTACCCTAGGATGGCCAGAGAAGGCTTTTCCCAGGAGGTGAGCAGTACAGTGAGTCTTGACAGATGAGAGGGAGCAGAACAACAAAGAATTCCAGGCTGAGAGGAAGTCGTTAAGGAGGATTAGATACATTCAAGAGATTGCAAGTCCCGGTAGGAGAAAAAGGAAGTCGGCAGAGCCCCTCTCAGGGAGGGGCTCAATCTCCACGTGAGATTCTTTTTGATCCTGCCAGTGATAGGGGCTGTTTGTAGGTTCCTATGCTGGGAATGGACACGTCTGGGTTTGCTTTTAAGAAAGCTCCCCCTGGCAGCAACATGAAGGATGATTTGAAGGTTGAGGGGAGACTGCAGCAGGTGGACGAAGTGAGAGAATTTAGGAGGAAGAGCATCCTCTGTGTGTCTAGCCACTGCCCTAGTTCAGACTGTCCTCACTGCTTCAGTGGGTCACTGTAGCAGTCAACTCCCTGGCCCAGTGTCTACCTCTCCAGTCTGTCTACCAAAAAGACCACTGTTGCACTCTATTGGCTATTGCAGTGGTCCTTAAGAAGGTAAAGCGGTATTTTGTCCCCAAGGTGGCATTTAACAATGTCTGGAGATATTTTTGATTTTTCACAACTGGTACAGAGCTCCTAAAACCTTTGGGATTTCCTGAGTGATAGTGGTGAGAGGAATATCTTTTATTACTGATAATAATCCTCTTTCAACCAACCATATCTGAGTTTATACTAATGAGGTGATTCCTGGAGGATGGGGCTGTCGCCAGGGGAGCCAACCATGTGATCAGAGGGTTGGAACTTTCCGCCCCATCCCTGACCTCTGAGAAGGGACAAGGGAGAGGGGTTGGAGATTAAGTCCCATCACCAATGGCCAATGATTTAGTCAATCATGCATGTACATGGACCTGCTATAAGAGCCCTAAACAAGGGGGTTGAAGAGCTTCCAGATTGGTGAACACATCCACATGCTGAACTCCATGGGGACAGAAGGTCTTGAGCATGGGACCCTTGTAGACTTCGTTCATCTTTTATAATACTCTTTATGATGAACTGATCATAGTAAGTGAATTGTTTTCTTGGGTTCTGTGAGCTGTTACAGCAAATTATCAAACCTGAGGAGGGGGTCATGGGAACCCACAATTTGTAGCCAAGTCAGACAGAAGTGTGGGTCACACTACTTGAGATTGGTGTCTGAAGTAGGGGGCAGTCTTGTAACATGGACCCCTTAACCTTGAAGGTCTGTGCTAACTCAGGGGCTTGGTATCAGAATTGAATTAATGTAATTAAAATTATAGAATACTCAGTTGGTGTCCTCAGAGAGCTGAAACATTGGTTGGTGTAGAAGACCCACACATTCAGTGTCAGAAGTGTTGTGAATAGACAAAGAGTTTTCCTTTATAGTGAACAAAAAAGGGATCATATCATAAGTAGGCAGTTTTACTTTCTATTACAGTGTTTTTCTTGCCCAATTACCAATTAACCTATGCTAACAAAACAGCTGTAAGTTCTTCTTTGCTCTTTTCCATTTTCATGTAACTATTTGCAAATTTACACACATGCAAGCACTCCTTTTTGTCATTGTTAGCTTAATAAAAATGGTATCTTATGAAACACACTTCTTTCCCTTTCTTTTCTTACTCAACAAAACCTCATAGAAATCCTTCTAACTTTTGCAGCTATAATTCATTCCTTTAAGTGGCTGCAAACTATTCCATTACACAGATTTTTTTCCCAACTCGTTCTTTGTCATTGGCATTTATTTTTGCTATGACAAGCAATTCTGCAGTAACCAACCTGGTATATGTGTCCTAAAGTTTTGATGCTTTTATTACTATGGGTTGGATTCCCAGAAGTGGAACTGATGGGTTGAACAGCATGTATACTTTTAATTTTAAGAGATATTGCCATTTTACTTTCCAAAAAGACTATAAAAGTTTATACTGCCTCTAGTAACTTCAGAGACAACAATCTTCCTCTTACGCCCACCAGGAATAAGTCTTATAATTTTTGAAGTTTTTGCCAAATTCTTCAGAGTGCAGTGATATTCTGTTGTTGGATTAATTATAATTTTCCTGGCTATGAATGAGTCTGAACCCTTGCATCACATTATATACAAAAATAAATTTTATATATGCACAAAGGGTTGTACATGAATACTCTTATCAACATTATTCAAAATATCCCCAATTGGAAACAACCTAAATGTCCATCAACTGGAAAATGGATGGCCTTATAAATAAAACTTAAATGAAAACATTAGAAAACACTTGAAGAAACTGCATATATAAATGTTTAGGATAATGAAGCTTTATTAACCAGGACAGCATATCCAGAGGCTACAGAAGGATAAATAGGCGGTTTGACTAAAGGTAATTTTATGTGTGTATGGCAAAATATACTTTAAACAAAATCCAAAAACAAATGATAGATTTGGGGAACATTAATAACATAGATCCTATGCAATGGCTGAAAATCTGTAATTGTCAACGTCCTCTTTCAAACTGGCATTAAGGAGGTTGTTAACTCGGTAGAAAAATGAATGATGCTCCTCAAATCACAGAAAAGCAAATTCAAGTGGCCAGGGAGAAAAATCTAAAAGGATTTTTAGTTCATTACAAAATTAATATGTCATTATTGCAAAAAAGTGAAATCGACAAACACTACAGGAATATTTGGAAGAAAAGCTAATCCTCTCCTGTGTGAGAGGGGGTCCTGGCTGGAGGATCCCTTCAAGGCACTTAAAGGGAGCGTTAAATAAAGGTGGAATATAGAGAGACATGGGTATGGTGAAGGGAACCAACAGCAGATGGGGATGGACTAAAGGCCAGAAGTGGGGAGTTATGCCACCAGGTTTAAATAGGAAGAGTTGATGTTTCCAGATCAACAGTTGGATCTTTGGAAGTTGAGAGCACAGAGGAACACAGGCACGACCAGAACCACAGCAAGGCAGGTGGGGTGTGGGAGAGAGAATACAAATATCCCACCCTGCTCCCTTCCTGCCCTCTGATCTGATCTAGTGTCCTAGATGCCCATTAGCCAAAACAAACTGGCAAATAGAGAGCAGGGGTCCCTAGCAATCAAGTGCATAGAGGTCAGCCTCCTGGGACATAGAGCAGAGCAGGAGCAGGTGGAGAATGGGTCAGGTTGGAAGGCAGACTGAGAACAAATAGCACTTCCCTCTTGCCACTTACCCTAATCCCCAGAGATACAATAACCATCATTAGTGGTTTGGGGTTTATGCCGTCAGAATGTTATGCTATCAGAATGTTTTCTGTGTACATTCTTATCACCAGTTTTTCTTCCAAAGCTAATATATTTGCTATTTAAATAACTTTAGTGGATCAAATAAGAAAAATACAAGAGGAACATCCAATAGAAAATAAGCAAGGGATATAAATTGACATTCACAAGCATGCATATGGATAATATAGGCCTAGAAGAATTGGCCTATTTTATAATCAAATAGATGCAAATTAAAACAACAATGAACTGCCATTATTCATCTATCACATTTGACAAAGAATAACATTACATATAGAATACCTCCTGTTGTCAAGGGTATGGTGGGATGATGCTAACATTCACTGATGGTGGGGGGATACATTGTTTTATCCTTTCTTGAAGGTAATTTGACAAGATATATCAAAGGGATTATGAAAGTATTTATATACTCTTCCCTAGTAATTCTACTTCCAGGAATTTATCAAAAGGAAATACTCAGAAATGCACATGGGATGTTAGCACAACATTATTTATAATAATGATAAATTACAAAAGCATAAATATTCACATTAGATTTGTGAATTTGTGAAATAAATTATGATATGGCCATACAGTGAAATATTATGAAGTCATTAACATGTTGCAGAAGAATATTTAGTGGCATGAGGTAATGCATGTGGTACTCTATTAAGCAACGTTATCTGAACGTAAGCTGGGACACATTATCTATTCTATGCTCTTAATTTTGTAAAAAAAATGTACTATCTGTGGGATAAGATTATACATAATTTTCATACCCTGTATATTTTTCTGTATTTTCCACAATGGACATATCTTATTATCTTTATAAATTTTATAAAACAGATAATATTATTTCTCAAATAATTCACCTTCTACTTGACCATATGCAGAGTCCATTTCTCCCTGAATTGGTAGTTATGTTAAATTCCCAAAGAGATGAAAAGTTCCTAGAATTTGAAGGGAAATGGTAGTGTTCTTTCAAATACATTGTTATGCCAAGCTCTATGAAGTCACTCCTTGGATGATTTTCATATCGATGTAAAAATAAATAGCTGGATATTTTATTTTGAATCTGTGCTCTGGAAGATAAAATGAAATCATCCGTTTCCCTGAGGCATGTAACCCAGCCTCAGAGTTCTATGTTTCGCCAGCTCTCCAAACTGTGATTGCTAATGGATGAACCAGACCTCTGATTAATGGAACAGGATTTGTTGGAGAGAAGTTGAGGGTGAAAAGTTCCCTTTATAACTCTGTGGGTTTGAGTTTGTAAGAACTTTAGAAAGTTGTGGGCTATACCACGTAAGTGGAGGAGATCATGTCTCCCAGGCTTCTAAGAAGGACTTGGTGTATTTTAAACAGTGGGATCAATATGGCTATCTATATCTATACACAAATCCTTATTTATGACCATAAAGTGATCAGCTGTGATCAACATAGAATAAAAAAAGAGGAAAGAGGAAACAACAAAACAGTGTAAATTCAGCACTGCTCACTAGTAGAATGAGTGGCAAAGAAATTTGATAATTAAGAAAAATTTTCCACTTTGGGGGAAGAATTCATATCATCAAGTTTTCCCATAATTTGGAATTAAAGTTCTTCATGCCTAATCTACTCTCCCTCTTTTTGTAATACTGCAACCACTTAGTTACAGTAGAATACTTAGGTATCATAGCAATGGGAGCTTGTGCCTCAGGTAGGGGCTGTGGCATTCTGGTCATCAGGAATTTATGACTTCCTTAAAATAGTGGCTGCAATAGACTCATGTATCTGTCTGATGGCAACTTTTAGTGATTAAAAACAAAAGCTCTGGAGCCCATGCCTTACTGTAGGGCTGCATGATCCAGAAAAGGTACTTGTCTTCCCTTTGCCTCAGTTTATTCAACCGCAAAATAGGAATAATTATAGTATTTATAGAACAGGACAACTTTGAGGATTTAATTAGTGAGAATAGTAGAACAATTATTTTCATTTTGTTGTTCACTACCATAACAACATGTATTGGGGTGATGCACCTCTAGCTGTTGTTGTGAGTCTTGTTGCTTACCAGCTCTGGGTTGTAAGCCAGGGCAGCAAGGAAACCAGATGTGAACAAAGATAGGTGCTGGGAATAGAGGCCCTCCTACAGAAGGTGATCCAAACAGAAGATTTCTTCCTTGGCTTTAAGGAAGTCGAAGCCTAGGGAAGCCAGGACAGAGGCCGGGGGCCTCCTTGGCATGTTGAAGTCCCAGTAGGATGACAGTAACCATGACCGAGATACCAAAATCTTTATTGGCCACAGGGAATGACTGAAGGTCGAATGGCAATGGGGTCAGAAGTAGAGAGGATGACCCAGCAGTTGGTATGGATTTAAATGATACAGGGTCTTATCCATGAATGCTGAGGGGTGAAGGGGGAACAACAGATACACAAAAAAGGGAAAAATGAAAGCAGAAAAAAATCACTTACCTTTTTACAATGCAAATGAAACCCCAGCTTGTCATCCATCCATCCATAAATTTTCCTAAATATATTTTTTTCAAAAACAGACTCATAACAATATACCATGAAGATCTTTCCACAGCAATGCTTCAAGTGTCACATTATTATTTTAATTATTTCTATATCATGGATTTAATTTAATTCTCTTCAACCATCTCTTACTATTGAACCTTTAATATGTTTTTTATCTGAGGAATATTGACATGATCAGAACAAAATATAAGCTAACACTTCTTTAAAAACAAGCAGAGATAATCCACTCGCAGTAAGACGTGACATTGGACACTCCAGGGTGTCACAAGCAGAATCTTGGCTGTTAGGGCTGCCATCGCTGTGGTCTCTTCGGCACTGTCCTCTCTCTGTCTCTCAGGCCCCGAGGTCACCGTCCTTGATGTGGCTCCTTTCGTTTTGAGGTCCTTTTCTGACCCTAATATAAAAATGCCAAGTCCCACCACGACCTAAACTTCTGCAAAAGGGTGTCTGTGTGCCACTTCCCCCCTTTTATTTAGATTCTTTGACAAACATGTCATGCTCGCTCTATGCCCATGGTCTAAACATTTTACGAATGAACTAACATATCCTCCCAACAACTCTATCATGTAAATTTTATTATCATGCCCCCATTTTAAACACGGGGAACGAAGGCACAGAGAGGTTACTTTGCCCAAGGTCACTCAGCTAGTAAGTACTGTGTTTCCCCGAAAATAAGACCTACCCATAAAATAAGCCCTAGCAGGATTTCTAAGCATTTGCGCAATATAAGCCCTACCCCGAAAATAAGACCTAGTGATGGGCGTGGCTACGCAGCGTATCTGCACAACCCATGC
>CAUYPO010071184.1:0-44855 GCA_963574435.1 Cheirogaleus major
TATTATTTACCTTTAAGAAACAATAGTGATATAGCACCTCATGTGTATTCCTGGATACAGCTGGAACCCATTCTACTAAGTGAAGTATCTCAAGAATGGAAAAACAAGCACCACATGTACTCACCAGCAAATTGGTATTAACAAATCAACACCTAAGTGGATACAGAGGAATAACATTTGTCAGGTGTCGGGCGGGTAAGAGGGGGGAGGGGGGATGGGTACATACAAACACAATGAGAGAGATGTGCAACTTTTGGGGGATGGTCATGCTTGAGGCTCTGCCTTGATGGGGGAGGGCAGGCATGGGCAATATACGTAACCGTAATATTTGTACCCCCATAATATGCTGAAATAAAATAAAAAGGAAATGAAAGAAGAGACATTACAATTGAACCAGCAAAATAGAATTATAAGAAACTACTGTAAATAATTATATGGCAACAAATTGGATCGCCTAGAAGAAACAAATAAATTCCTAGACCCATAATACCTACCAAGTAGGTGAATCATGGAGAAATAGAAAATCTGAACTGGCCAATAATAAGTAAGGAGGTTGAATCCTTAATAAAAAAAGTCTTCCACCAAAGAAAAGCCTATGGCTTCACTGATGAATTTTATTAAACATTTAAAGAAGACCTAATGCCAATTTATCTCTAACTCTTCCCAAAAATCGAAGTAGAAGGAATAATTTCAAACTCATTTTGCAAGGCTAGCATCATTACCCTGATACCAAAGCCAGATAAGAACTCTAGAAGAACAGAACATTATAGGCCCATATCCCCAATGAACATAGATGCAAAAACCCTCAATAAAATATTAGCAAACCAAATTCAAGAACACGTTAAAAGAATCATTCATCATGGTTGACTTTGATTTATCTGTGAGATGGAAAGCATGGTTAAACCTAGGGAAATCAGTAAATGTGATACACTATACTAACTAATGAAGGATCAATATCATATGATCATCTTAATATATGCACAAAAACCATTTGACAAAATTCAATGCATTTTCATAATTAAAATACTCAAGAGATTAGGTATAGAGGGAATGTACCTCAACATTATAAAAGCCATATATGACAAACTTGTAGCTAATATGATTCTGAATGGTGAAAAGATGAAAGCTTTTTCTCCAAGATTAGAGATAAGGTGAAGATGCACACTTTTACCACTTTTTTCAACATAGTACTGGAAGACCTAGCCAGAACAGTTAGGGAAGAGAAAAAAATAAAAGGCATCACAATAGGAAAGAAAAAACTGAAATTGTTTCTATTTGCTGATGACATGATCTGCCAAAAAAATCTGTTGGAACTGATAAACAAATTCAGTAAGTTACAAGATATAAAATTGACATACAAAAATCAGTAGTGTTTCTATATACTAAAATCAAACTATCTGAAAAGGAAATTAAGGAAACAATGCCATTTACAGTAGCAAAAAAATTTTAAGTACTTAGATATAAATTTAACAAAGGAGATAAAAGAGCTGTATACTGAAAACTATAAAACATTGAAGAAAACACAGAAATGGAAAGATATCCCATGTTCATGGATTCTAAGAATTAATACTGTGAAAATGTCCATGCTACCCAAAGCAATCTACCGATTCAATGCAATCCCTACCACAATTCCAGTATCATTTTTCATAGCAATGGAAAAAACAATTGTACATTTTATGTGGAACCATAAAAGACCCTGAACAACCAAAGCAATCTTGAGGAAAAAGAACAAAGGTGAATCACACTTTCTGATTTCAAAACATATTATAAAGCAATTGTAATCAAAATAGCGTGTTAGTGTCATAAAAACAGACATATCGATCAATGGAACAGGATTGAAAACCCAGAAATAAATGCACACATTTATGATCAACTGGTTTTGTTTTTTTTTTTTTTTTTGAGACAGAGTCTCACTCTGTCGCCTGGGCTAGAGTGCCGTGGCGTCAGCCTAGCTCACAGCAACCTCAAACTCCTGGGCTCAAGCAATCCTTCTGCCTCAGCCTCACGAGTAGCTGGGACTACAGACAGGCGCCACTGTGCCTGGCTAATTTTTTCTGTATAATTTTAGTTGTCCAGCTAATTTCTTTCTATTTTTAGTAGAGATGGGGTCTCGCTCTTGCTCAGGCTGGTCTTGAATTCCTGATGCTGAGTGATCCTCCTGCCTCGGCCTCCTAGAGTGCTAGGATTACAGGTGTGAGCCACCGTGCCCGGCCCATTTATTGAGCTGGACACTTTTAAGCCCTTTGCATGGATTACCTAGTTTAGTGCTCATGGCAACCAAGGAGGTAGATAGCATTGGTATCCATCCCCCAGTTTACAGACCAGGGAACAGTGGAGGAAAGCCATTGTGTTCCCAAAGTCACACAGCTGGAGGGCAGGAGCCCGTGTGCCAATCAGCTGTGGCCCAGAGGCTGGCCCTGGAGTTTGTTCTGGGGCAGTTAGGTAGCCAAGAGGTGGCAAATGGGGGCTCTGGGAAGGGAGGAAGGTGGGCAGGAGCTGGGGGCCTTCCTGCTACTAGGGCCACATCAACGTTTCCCTGTCCTTAGGCACCAGGGACTCGGTCTGTGCTCCCTCACACCAGCCTCCTCCTCCTCCCTCCCCCAGAAGACTCACCCTTTCAATGCTTTCATTCAGCCAGGAAGACACTTGGGAGAGGGCAGTGAGTCTGGGGTCCCACGGCCTTGGTCTCTGCTCTGAGGCTCCTGACCCTCTGTGGGAGGGTCTCTGGAAGCCTTGGGGACCCTGGCTCCTCTAGTTATCATCCCAGGGATGGGTGGGGGTGACCCCAGCCATCTCCAGCCTCCTTCCCTTCTAGAGCACTCTCTCCTGGGGAGATTAGCTTGAAGCTGCTGTGGACCCCAGGGCTGGCAGCCCCCATCTCAAGTGGGTGAATGGCCACCAGGAGACCTCCAGACTAGCAGCACCTCCCGTGGAGCCCCCGTCCTGTGAAGCCTGCTGGAGAAGGCTGGTGGCAGACAGAGGTGCTGCGGGCAGCCACACCTGGCAGACAGGCACGCCTGGAGGGGCGGGCCAGAGAGAGGAGAAGAGAGGTGCTCCAGGGAGAAACCCAAGCTGCGGACAGACAGAGGCCAGATCTTGTCTGCTCCAAGAAAAAGCCCTAGGAAAGAAAGAGAGGGATGAGAGAGGAGGGAGGAAACCAACATTCGCTTAGCACTTCCAATATATTGGGAATTTGACCTTCCCGGCAAACAATATAAGGCTTCACAGTTTCGAGCAGGAATCAACAAACTTTTTCTGTAAAGGCCAAGTAGTAAATATTTCAGGCTTCGCGGATTCTGCCGCCACTTCCCACCTCTGCCATCGTAGCAAGAAAACAGCCTTAGACAGCATGTAAATGAATGAGCTAGCATGGCTGTGTTCCAAACTTTATTTACAAAAACAAGCAGAAAAGATACTCAACGTCATTAGCCATCAGAGAAATGCAAATCGAAACCGCAATGAGATACTGCTTCACATGCCCTGGTCTGGCTGGAATAAAACAGTAAGTGTGAGGAAGGATGTGGAGAAACTGGAACCCTCCAACCCTGCTGGGGGAAATGTAAAACGGTGCAGCTGCTCCGTTAAACAGTCCGGCAGTTCCTCAAATGGTTAAACGTAGCGTCGCCATATGACCCGTTCCACTCCCAGGTAGAAATGAAAACATGTGTCCACTCAGAAACTTGTACACAGATATGCATAGCAGCACTATTCATCATAGCCCCAAAGTGGAAACAACCCAAATGTGCATCACCTGATAAATGGATTTTAAAAAATGAGCTATATCCAGTCAGTGAAACATATTTGGAAATAAAAAAGAAATGAAGTAATAGAAAATACAAGAAATTACAGCATATAATGAAATTCATCTCCAAATTGAACAGGCCCACTGTATACCCAGCTTAATGAATAAAAAAGGTGCATACCATCTGACATCACTTTGAATTATAGTGCACTGGCAAAGAGAAGATCCTAAACATTTCCAGAGAGAGAAAGTAGGAGAGAAAATGAAAACACAAGGAATGGGAAACAGAATGGCGTAAGATTTCCCAATAACAACACAGGAATATGAAAGACAGTAGAGCAGTGCCTTCAAAATTACGAGTCAAAGTGCTAGAGAATTCTATACCCAACCAAACCATCAAGTGTGAAGCTGGACTCATACTTTGAGACATTCTAGGCCTCAAAAATTTACATTCTAGGTGCCCTTTCTAAGGAACTACTGAGAATGAAATCTACCAAAATGAGGGAGTAGAACAAAAAAGGAAGACATGGGATTCAGAGGACAAGATTTGTAGCAAACATGGATTTAAAAAAATGGAACAAAGAAAGGAAATAAAGTACTGATACATGAACCTGGAGAACATGATGCTAAGTGGAAGAAGTCAGACACATAAGACCACACATTCTATGATTCTATGAAATGTCCAGAATAGGCAAATCTATAGAAAGTAGATTTGTGGTTTTCTAGGGCTGGGAGGCATGGTAGGGAAGAGAGGGTGACAGCTTAGAGGTACTAGGTTTCTTTTTTAGGATGATGAAAATTGATTGTGGTGGTGGATACACAACTCTGAATATACTAAAAACCAATGAATTGTACACCGTAAAGACATGAAATGTATGGCACATTAATTATATCTCGATAAATCTATTTAAAAAAAAACAGGCAGTGGGCCAGATTTGGTCCACCTGCCATAGTTTGCTGACCCCTGACATGGAGTAGAGCAGTCAGACAGCCTGGGTTGGAGTCCGCACTCTTCTTGGTGACCTTGGGCAAGTTTTATAACTGCTTTCCTCATCTAAGAAGTGGAGTGATAATAGTATCTCAGAGCGTCGCTGTGCAAACCAAGTTGAACTACGGCTTTTATCCAAAGTCACACAGTGAGTAAGTGAAAGAGTTGAAGCTCAGGCTTCAGGCCAGTCTAGTGCTATGTCCTTGTTCTTTCTTTTCTGCCACTCTATCCTGCCGGTACCTGCTGGCCACGTCCCAACTTGCTCAGAGACGCTGGCCTGGCCCTGCACCCTCAGGGCTTCCATTCCCCTATGCCAAGTAAGGCTTGACCAGACACCCCTTAAGAACTCTTTCCTCGATGACATTTTACAAATCGGTGGAGAGGATGGTGTGGGAATACTGGCTGCGGCAGGTTCCATGCACCATGGATCCTTGTGCCATTGTCATCAAGCCTAGAGGACGGATTTCCCACCTCCCTTGCTGAACTCACTTGCCAGCCCCCGGGAGCAGAGGAGATGCATAATACTCCACCGACTGGTGACAGAGTAACGGCCGGGCTTGTGAAGCAGTGAGCTGGAAATAAAATAACTGGCGACATGATACCACCTTGGATTCTCCAAGCACTCTACGAAGGCAGAGAATAAACACCAAATTTCAAATTGCTTTTCCTAAAAGGTCAAGAGAAATTGAAAGCCACTGCACTCTCCTAACAACAGGCTTCTCTCTTGGAGAGCTGTCAGGGTTTAAAAATATTTTACAAAGCAATCATCTGTATGCAATCAAGGGAGATACCTCACCCAGGTCAAGAAGCAGGGGCTGTTGAAATGTATCCATGGAGTTGTGCTAGAAAGAAGGAAAAAAAAACACCACTGATAGCTCAATTTGAGCCTAACTTTGGAAAGCAAGTTAAAAAACAATAAAGAAAAATAAGCAAAGAAAAATACATCCCAAGTGTTCTCAAGTGGCCAAAGGATTTGAGAATAAATCCTTTTCCTTGTTAGTTTCAGGGGTGCATTGAAGGAGATGATTTCCTTCTCTTTTGGGATACTGATCCCTCCATTCCCCCCACACCCCTCTACAACCAATTAGCCACCGAGACACATATTGGCTTCCACTGGAATTTACCTATAGATTTTGAGACACTTTGAAGAATGTCTTGCCATTTTCCAGAAAGGCTGGTTATGAGGGCCAGACAGGTGGTTCCAGCAGCCCATGTGAACTTGAACATGTGTGTCAGTCAGGATGGACCATGTTACACTGCAGTGACAAACATTCCCCAAATCTCAACAACTTAACAGAAACGTCTGTTTCTCACTCACACCACCCACAGAGTAACCAGCCAAGGCCAAAGGCTAACAGAGGCTCATTTCAGTGTGACCACCATGGTGGGAAGAAAGGGGACACAATGACTCACACACTGGCTCTTAGGGCCTCACCCAGAAGAGATGCATGACTGTTTTGCTTCTAGAGACCAGAGCAAGCTTAACGTCACAGCTAGAGAGGACGGGCAGTCCCACCGTATGAAGAAGCCGAAGAGCCGAAATATTGAACTCACTCCTGACACCCACAGTGCACCCCAGGCCCAGGGAACCGAGCATCAGGGGCACTGAGTGTGACACTCAGGGAGCTCAGCAGCCTCCAGGGGTGTCTGGGTGAGGCGGGTAGAGTGCCCAGTGTGTGCCCGGGACATGGTAGGTGCTTAGTAAGCACGGCATTACCTGGTCCCAAAGGGCAATGACAGAGGAAGAGATGAGGGATGTCAGAAGGGATCTTAAAGGTCATTTAGCCAAAGTCCTGAATCAGAAATGGAAAAAAGAGAAAGCAAAATGAGGAAAGGACAGATGGGAAGTGGGGAAGTGGAGGAAAGATTCTTCTCACCTGCCGTCTCCAAGCAACAACCCTACCACTTAGGCTGGAACATCTCTTAATGTTCTCTCTCCCCCCCCTCCTTTGGTAGAAAGCAAAGAGCACCATTCCCTCTTCTGCTGCCTGTAGTGACAGGTGTCCCATGAGAGGGGACTGTTTTCAAAGACCCAACTCCCCAAGGGATAAGGCTCATGCTTGACACAGAGAGGGTGAGACTGGGGGTCTCACCTAGCCTTGGTTAGTGAGACAAAGCCCCACCTTGGCCACCTTGGCCCGGCCTTAGGTTCGAAGAGATGGGATCAGAGGCCACTTCAAACCACCCTGACTCACCTGCCCTCGCCGTGACAGGTGAGGAGCATGCTCAGTTGTGCACAGGACGATTTCTAAAGAATGAAACTGACCATGGTCCACAGTTCCCCGATAGCCCTAATGCGCCACACTCTACCCCCAGCAGTGGCCGTGTGACTTGCTTTGGCCAATGGAACATTGATAAGAATGACACAAGCAAAGGCCTCGAAAGCCATGCACAGGGACGTGTCCTCTTGGGTTGTCCCCTCGCGGAAGCCAGCAGACACCAGGCTCTAAGACGCTCAGGCAAGACTGCAGAATGACCAGAGACCCTCAGGAACGAGAAGTTCCAGCCCCAGCTGAGCTCCCAGCTGAACGAATGTCCCAGCAGCCACATGAGTGACCTCAGCTGTCTCCGTGGAGCAGAACTTCCCAGGAGAGCCCAGTCAACCCCCAGAACTAAGAGACATAATGCACCACCATTGTTTTAAGCGGCTCCATTTTAAGGTCACCTACTGTGCATCAATAAATAACTGAAGCACTGACCTTCTTTTGGCCAAGAGAGACGTGCAGGATGCACGCTCCCACACCTGGACGTGGCCTTCCACGTGCCCCAGGCTTAGCCGACACTGGAGAACTCCCTTCATTCCTGCCTTCCGTGCCCAGGCCTGTGCTGGGAGCTTCACACGGAACTGCATAAGACAAGGCTCCTGGGGCCTGGGCCGCTCTGTGTCCATTGAGAGGCCAGACACACCCATAGATGACAGCGGCACTTGCCGGGCTAGCATGGAGAGACATTCCAGGTGGTCACGCTGGGCCTCTTAGCCAAGGTGGCCTTCGAGCAGACTCCTGAAGCACGGATGGTTCACCAGGCAGGTGGCGGGGGGTGGGGAGGCCTTCCAGCCAGAGGGACCGGCATGTGCAAAGACAGACGTGTGAATCAGCCCGGTGCGGTTGGCCGCCTACGAGAACCGTGGTACGGCTGGAACGTCCATACATAGCGGAGCGTGGAGACCGCAGGCGGGGGAGGTGGTGGGGCCAGGCCATTCAGGGTCCTGCAAGCCAGGAGGGGGATCAATGCTGAGCTCACTGGCGGGTGAGGGTTTGGAACCCGAGCAGGGGAGATTAGGCTGATACTTTCCAACATGTCACTATGGCTACTGAGCAGAAGAAAGGATAGGAGGGGGGAGTCTGGATGCAGCCAGCAAGAGCCTGAACTACACATTCATTCATTCGACATGTTTGCACTGAGCACCTACTAGGCGCCAGGCACTGTTCTGGGTGTTGGGCACAGTTTGGAACAGTGGGATGGACAGAAGGGGGCAGCCCTAGGGCTGTCTGGGAGGTGGCGTGGGAGGCGAGCGAGGTGTAGAAGTCCTGGGTGACTCCCTGGGGGCCGCGGCTCGCCAGACTGAGGCATGGATGGAGGTGTCATTTGCTAAAATGGAACCAGCCGGAGAATCAGGTTTGGGGACACAGTGAGTTCAGTCTTGCACGTGTCCAGTTTGCGATGTCTGTGGAGCCAGTGGAGACCTCTCCCGGCCTGGCTGTTGGGGTCACCAAATAGCGCCCCCACCTGCCGCTTTTCCTGGTCTGTGTTTCTTCTCCCTGGTGCAGCCCTAGGTGGTGGGTGTGAGAAAGGGGACACCAGGGGCTCTGGGGTACGTGCCACCCGTGGGCTGGGAGAAGCCTGTGGGGGTTTGCTCGTTCAGGGGACACAGGATGGGGGAGAGGAGGGACCAGGTGTGGCTGAGGAACCTGGGGGATGGGGGGGACTCGGACAGCGTGGAGCAAGGGAGCAGACTCGCCTCCCAGCCTCGATGTTCTGTCTGTAAATGGGATTGATAAAATTGCTGAAGATTAAACCAGACAATTCAGGTAAGATTCTCAGCAGGAGGCCAGGCCCGTAATAACTGATCACTACGTGACGGACAGGCTTGTGTTTATTAGCTCGTTAGACCCCGAGAGCAGAGCCAGGGCCCAAGCACAGGGCTTGGGGGTGCCCTTTCAGTTCGAGACCAGGAAGAGTCTCACAGGGCCAGGCGCCCAGGAAGGAGCCCAGGCGGGAGGCAGTGGAGTCAGGGAGACCAGCTGAGAGCATAGGGTGGAGGAGAAAAGGGACCCCTGGGGACAGGTAGTGGCCTCCTAGGCCCATCCAGGTTAGCTCCACACCCGCCGTCCCCAGCCCCACGCCTGGCGCGGGGAGGGTGTGGGCGGAGTGAGGAGGTGCCAAGCTGGCAAGAGAACCTCAGGGGACTCTGCGAGCATGGGGAAGGCCCCATCTCTGAGCCAGGAGGAAGATGTCCAGTGGGGGACCTGCTGGGAGGCCAAGGCCTGCCCACCTGACCTGCTCCCGCCTAGCCCTTAGGCAGTCAGCCCTTGGCTCATCCCCTCGCACCACCACCTTCAGGGACACCCAGCCCCAGAGTCCCAGAAGGCAGCCCAGGTCAGCAACACCTCCCTGCCACCACCTCGAAATACAGCCTTTCCAGGAAAACCACCCCAAACCGGGAGTTCAGAGCAGGTCCCCAATACATGCATAGAGACACCTGCCCCCAGCTCCCTGGGCCCGGCATTGGCCAGGTCCCTGGGGACATGGTACGTTGGGGCTGGGGTCTCTAACCAGCCCCTTGCTGTTGCCCACCTGCCCCTCCCCCTGCCTGGGGAATGCCTGTGACAAAGGGGCACCGTGTCCCTCCCTAATGCCGCTCCCTCTCTCCACTCCCCTGCTCTCATCCCATTTCTGATCTGAACATGAAGGTCAAATCTGTTTGGAGGCCAAGGTGGTGCAGCACGGGGACCTCAGGCTCCTTCCAACAGGTCAGGTTGCATTCAGCAAGCGCACGCTGATGCCAGCCCAGAGCCAGGCGCTCGGGACGCAGATCCCCTCACCCACACTGGCCCCCAGAGCACCACAGTTCAGTTCCCCCAGGACGCCGCCACCAATGTCTGCCTGTGGGGTTCTGCCCATCCCTCCAGGCCGCCACCTCCAGAAAGTCCACCCTGACTGCACCTCCTCTTCTCTCCCTGCATCTACCTGAGCCACAAGGATGCTTCCTCCTCCCAACTCCCACGTTCCTTCCTCTGGCCCCATCTCAGGTTTGCTCACGGCAGGGCAGCCTCCCCCAGGAGGCCGTGAGCTCCTGAGAGCAATCCTGGGTTTGAGCCCTGGCAACGGGGAGGCTTTTTGACACCCCCTGGGTGCCAGGTGCTGTGCTTAATGTTCTGCCTCATTGAACCGCCCAAGCCCTGTGAGGTAGGCGCTGAGACCCCTACTTCACCAATAGGAAACTAGGCTAAGACTTGACGGGCCGGTCATGGGAACAGGGACCTTATCTGCCTGGCCCAGAGGAGATCAGGAGTGGGCGGGGCTGCCAGCTGCTGCCCAGAGCCCACTCTGCCGCCCCCAGCTCTGTTCCACCTGCCGTTCCAAGCTTCAGCCCCCACTTTCTGACAGCCCCTGGCCAGCTGGGGACCTCCCGCCCAGGGCATGCTATGAACTGGGCTTCCTCTGAGCTGAGGCTCCAATGGCTGGGTCTGGGGGTCTCATCCAGGACCCAGGTGACCTGTCCCTTGGCGGCCCAGGTGGCTGGCCAGGGTACATCCCTGCCCACAGCCCTGCCCCGGAGCTGCCACCTGCTCTCAGGTCTTCAAATGGCTCGTGCTTTGAGAACCCCAAACTCAATTAGTCACGTCCCTGGTCCCCAGAAACACCTCGGGGTGGCCCACAGGTCCTGGACGACTGGCCCCACCCCACCACATGATCCTTACTCTCCCCGCCATTACCCCAGGCGCCAGCTCCTCCCGTGTGCTGAGTCCTCTCTCCTTAAGGTCACGGCACATGCAGTTTCCTCTTCCAGGCCAACTCCAGTCCCCTCAGTGAACACTTACAATCATAGTCAGAGCGCATGCACCGAGGGTTGGCAGAAAGCAAACTTTTTCTTTTAAAATAAGAGACAGGGTCTGGCTATGTTGCCCCGACTGGACTCGAACTCCTGGGCACAAGCGACCCTCCTGCCCCGGCCTCCCGAGTAGCTGGTGAGCCAGCCACCACGCCTGGGTCAAAGAGTGAACTTTGATCTCAGCCACAGCTACCCTAGGAAGGTAGAATTACTACTACCCCTATTTAACAGGTGAGAAACTCAAGGTTCCATTCATTCATGCATCATTCATTCATCTCTCCCCAAGTGCTGGGGATGCAATGGCGACCATGGATCAGGACCTGCCCTGTGGGAGCCCAGGGACACTGCGTGAGTCACTCCAGGGGGAAGAAGAGGAGGAAGGGGGGTCTTGGGACTGTAGACTGTGGCATGGGGCAGAGACCTGGAGGTAGAGGGGTGGCAGTCAGACAAAGGCAGGTCAGGATGGAGCAGAAGCACAAGTTAGTAATTTGCCCAGCTGCTAGTCAGAGCCGCGGCTGGAACCCAGTGGACTCCACGCCCAGTGCTCTTCCCACAACATCATGCTGCCATACTGACTGCCCGCACAGCCAGGCCCTGTCCTGGGCACTGGGGAGAAGGACAGGTCCACACTGGGCAGTGAGTGTTGCAGTGTGGACACCGCTATGGGAGCCCAGAGGAGGGGGTCTGCCTTGGGAGAGCAGGAAGGCCTGGGAGGGCTTCCCTGAGGAGGTGACATGAAGTTGGGCTTGGGACGGTGGGTAGGAGTTTGCCAGACAGAAGAGGACTGTTCGTTAAGAAGGAGTAGGGTGTGCGAAGCTCAGAGATGAGAATGTGATCCGCGTTTGGGGGCCTCTCGGTGGGGAGCGGAGTGAAGGAGGGGCAGGGGGGGCTGCCCTCGACCCCGAGGCTCCATCAGGACGTGAGGAAATCGGGCAGGAGGAGGAAGAACTGGAACTGAGGCGGGAGCTGGGCTCTGGTGGGGAGGGGACCAGCTGCCAGTAATTGAGGCGCCGTGGGCTCCTCCATTCACTGCCGCCTCTCTCGGTGCTGATTAGCAATTGTTCCTCCAGCTTCTCAAGAGGCCAGGGGATTGCAGGGAGGGGCGAGGCGCCTGGAGAAGCTGCCAGGCTTCCACGCAGAAGGATCCAGGCGCAGTTTGGGGACACAGGAGGCTCGGCCTCAGACACCTACCCCAACTCCCCCCCGTCCCCGCCGTGCTCCCTCTTTCCAACCAAACCTGGCAGATGGGATAGCAAAAAAGCGCCTAAAAATACCGAGACATGCCGGAGCACATCCTGAGGCGGAGGCATTTGAAACCGCGGAGTCAGGGTGTGAAGGGGGAAATGGGAAAAAATCCTTGGATCATCAGGCAAGCCCCAGTTTGAGTTTTATCTCAGAGCATACTTGCTGTGTGGCCTCAGGCCAGCAGCCTAACCTCTCTGAGCCTCAGGTTTCTGGTTAAGGTTGTTGAGAAGGTTTAAGAAGGCAATGCTGGCACAGAGGTTAACAAACAGTGGGCGCTCAACAAATGTGCAATTGACAAGACTCAGGGAACTCAGTGTCCATCTCCGTCTCCACATCTCGGTGGGGACGTCCTGGACAGAGAGGGGCCCGATGAGGGAGAGGCATGCAGGGCGGGCGGCAGGCACTGGCCGGACAGTGCAGAGAGGAGAGGGCAGCCCCCCACCTCGCCCGCACACTCAGGTGCAAAGGCCCCGGCAGGGTTTCTAGTCGCCCTGTGGGGTCAGCACCCTGGGCGTGACACACACCTCCGCTGGCGCCAGGCAGCAGATGCGCCTCTCCTGCCTCTCTCTGTAGCATCTCCACAGCCATCCTTGTCCCCATCTCTGTCTCTGTGTGTCTCCATCTGTCTGTCTGTGACCCAGTGACCCCAAGGACCAGGGGCAGTTTGGGGATGCTCCCATGGGCCCTACCCCAAACCAGCCTGTTCTACATGTTCTCCTAGGGCTCCCAGAGTGGGGACAGCCACAGACGGGGAAGGCCGCCCCACAGGTGCACAGGTACAGGCGCGAGGCTGCACACAGGTGGGTGAGGGATCAAAATGGGGGAGGTGCTTGCTGTCTAAAGAGTCTCTAGCTCCCGCTCCAGGACCCAGCCCCCAGCACCTCCCTCTCTCCTGTCCCAGCTGCGGCCCCAGCTCCTTGGGCTCTAGCAGCAGCAGACGCAGGAGGCTGAGGCTCTGGTGAGTGAGCCAGGCGGGTGTGTGCTAGCCCACCCCTTCCCATCCCAGCTCGCCCAGACCTCAGCTGCAGCTCCACCACGAGGCCCAGCTACGCACCGAGACGCCGGCCCTTATGCAGGCTATACCGCCAGCTCCTGCACCACCAACCTGGCCCTGCAGGCCCCAGAGGGCCAAACTCAGGGCCCCTGAGCCAACTTAGCCTGACAGCCGGGAGGCGAGGGGCTGGTGGGTGTTTGGAACCTCAAGGTCCCGCCGAGGGTGGAACTCAGAAAGGTGAGGACATGACAGCTCAGAGACAGGAGGGGACTTGTACATGCTGTGTGTCGAGAGAGGGGCCAAGTTCTTGTGACTGCGAAGTCCTTTGATTACCTTTTCCCACCCCCAAGCCAACATTCCAGTGCCAGGACCCAACCATGTCAGATCCATCCCCAGTTTCCCTGGAGACCCAGTGGGCTCCAAGAGGCCAGACCCCCAGCGATGGGGCCCCCGAGGACAGGTGGGTGGCCCAGGCTTACCTGCCCCTCTTTGCCCCAATCTCAGGGCTGCCCTGGGCCTATAAGATGCTTTCCAGAATTCTGGAGAGGTCTCCCCACCAAAGCCCAGAGAGAGTTGGCCACTTGCCCAAGGTCACACAGCAGGGGAGTTGGCACAGGCCAACTGGCCCACAGGTGGTCCTGTGCCCTGGGCTGGCTCAGTTTCTGTGCGGAAGGCAACCTCCAGGCAAACACTGTCTCCCCAAGTGGACACTCTTGCCCAGGCTCTGGCTCTGGCTCCCCCATCACCCCGCCAGAAGCGGTCAGCTAAGGCCGCACTCTGTCTAACATGGGAATGAGGCTGCAGCCCTGACTCCTCATCCCTGGCTGAGGCCCCAGAAGCCACCACACCCCAGCTTCTCTGGCGATCTGGAACCAGCTGTCCTGACCTTCACATTGCCACCTCCCTCAACCAGGGGGCACCGGACAGCTCTGGGAGGTGTCCAGGGCTGCGCAGAGGACTGAGAACGCAGAGGCATGGAGGACGCTCTCACGCCCTCTCCTCTCCATCGTTCAGATGGGCCCCGAGGCCCAGAGAGGGCAGGGGTGTGAACGCGCCACACAGAAGGTTGGCAGTGGGCAGGACAAGGAGCCCAGGCTCTGCCTCGCAGCGGGCACCCTGCCCATGGCACAGACAGGAGGGGCAGAGAACTGGCTCCCCGCCCCAACACTCCCCATCAAAGGAAGCCTGAGCCACCTGCAGAGACTGTCGTTGCCGACGGTTTAACCCAAGTTCATGGGATGGGCCGGTCTGCACTCAGCCGATCGGGCACAGGCTGGGGGCGCCCTCGGGCCAGCATTCTGGTTCTTGCTCACATTCTGTGTCTGCACCGCTCACTTTACACACTTACTTTGCACACTCACTTTACACACTCACTGTGGTCAACTGGGGGGCTGTCACACTGGGCTGGGTAGGGGATGGGGGCACACAAAATGAAGGGGATCCCCAACAGGGCCCAAGAGAATATGGTGTCCAACTGCTCCACTTTGCACGGAAGGAAACTGAGGCCCGGGAGCCCAAGGACGCCTGGCAGATGAAAACAGCGTTGGGAAGTCCAGTGCTTAGATGCAGGAGCCCGGGCCAAGGCATGACATGTTCTTATGCTGCCCTCCTGTGGTCAAAGGAGGGATTGCCATCCAGCAGCCCAGCAGCTCCCCTGCCTGCGGTCCGCGGATAGACTGGTCTCCTTTTCTCCTTCCTAGTTCAGCTCGCCTCAGCCCTGCCCCAGGGTCCTATCCTCTCCCTGTTGCTCAGTCCCGAGAATCCTCACCACCACAGGGTACCCAGCTGTCCCCACCCAAGGCTAACCTCCATGGGGCAGGACACATGGAGGGGTGACCAGCTTTGTGTCGCTGAATGAGCACCTGAACCTGGGCCCACCTGGCAGCCCCATGACCAAATCCGGGCACTGACTTCAGTCCTCGCCTCCTTGCCGGCTCTGGTGCTCTACATGATCGATCACATCCTCTTTCCTGAAACTCACTTTCCTTGGCCCCGGTGGCACTGCCCTCTCCTGGTTTTCCTCCTACCTCCTGACTGCTCCTTCTCAGACTTTTGTGTGCCTCTTATTCCCCTCTGTTGGTGTTTGGGAGCCTTTGACCTCCCTGCAATTGCCTGGATATGGACCTGGGTCACCTGGCAGGCAGACAGACAAAGCCTTAGGGTGCAAGGAAGATGGGGAGGGAAATGTTGGTTTCTATGAACCCATCCATTTGGTGATAACAAAATTTTTGTGATACATGTAACTGTTACATTGTGCAATTCACTCTCCTTGCTGACTCACAGAGATGAGGCATGCACCGTCACCTTTTCAGTGCTCAGGGCTCCCAAGGTCCCTGCCTGGCTGACCTTGCCTACTCACTGCCTTTGACCACCTGTCAATCAACTGCCTCCCAGATGCCTTCCCAGGATGTCCCCTGGCTCTCAAGCCCCATGGAGCCAACTCAACCCTCCCCAAAAGCCCCTCACCAGCACTGGCTTCTTCCAAGGTAACTTCACTGTCAGGCTCACTCCTCCGGCTCCCCACCCGCCACGGCCAACCCCTCACCAGCCTCAGTCCTCTCAGCCAATCCCCTTAATAGCTCTGGGATCAGCGCCCTTCTCGCTGCTCCTGCCCTGGTCCAGGCCACCATTGTCCCTCCCATCTGGCCCTCCTGCCTCAGTCTCTTCTCCTTAGGTGGTGCTCACAGGCCCATCTGACCATGCTGCTTCTGTGTCTGAGCCTGTCTCCAGATCCTTGTCCCCACGAATAAAGTCCTTGCTCCTCAGACTGGCCTCGAGGACCCGCAAGGGATGGCCTGGCCACCCTCTGTGGCTTCATCTCCCACCACCCAGGATCTCACCCTGGTGCTCCAGGCACAAGATGCCCTCACTGTTTGATGGCTGATGAATAAACCACCCAGGAGGGTCGTCAGCCTGGGGTGGGGAAGGAGAAGGCTGGACGTGCCTCCCAGGGCTCTTCAAGCTGGTGGTGGTCTCGGGGTTGTCTACTCTGCCACCAAAGGCCACCAATTTGCAAGTGATCCAAGCCCAGCTGGTACAGCTCCCACGGTGGGAAGCTCCGTCCCTCTCATCATCCCTGGACTAGTCCTACTGGGAGCAAGTTCTGCTCCTGGATAAATTGGGATAGGGTCAGGGAAGTAGAACTGGAAAGATCCTTGTCCCCAGGGACACATATTCCCTTTCCTCCCTGAAACTACACCCCTGGGGGTCTCAGGTCCCGGGTCTGTGTCGGGGAGCCCCCACTGTGGCTCAGCTGTGGCTCTAGGAAGCCAGTCGGGGCCTCACTGGGAGGTTGCCAGAACAGCCGCCAGAGGGCGGTGCTGCCCCACGCATGCCCCTGGCGCAGCCTGTCTTTGTGTCTCCCACTGTGTGGGTCTTTCAAGTAGAATCTGTGTGTGTTTGTGTGTATGTGACTATGTGAGTGTATTACTTTACATGTCTCTGGGTGGGGGGTTGTCTAGACCAGGTGGTGTATGTGGTTGTCTATTTTTGCTCCTATCTGGGTCCCCCGATTCGCATCCCAGCAAGGGGTGTCCTGGTCACTCTGTGGGGCTGCAGGGAAGGCAGGGGAGGCGCACAGCCTCACCCTCTGGGAAGCCCCTGCCACCGTCACCCCCACAAGGAGCCTCTCTAGTCACACCTGGACCCCAGGCACCTGCTGATTAGGGCGACAACCCAGGGAGAAGGACCAGCTGTCCTTGTCGCTGGCTGGAGACCAGGGCCGGTCCTGGCCTGTGGGGTCCATGTGGGCTGGAAGTCCCCGAGAGGCTCTCCAGCCTCACACCCCTGCTGCCCACCAACACCATACAAAAGGGTGGGAAGAATCTATCCCGGTAGCACAGCACACTGTGTTAGTTTGATCAGCCTGCGCTGGACATCAGGAGTCCCTGACTCCGCCCCAGCCCCCGCCCCTCACAGGTCCAGGGGGAGAAGGACAGGAGAGTCCCCGGCCCACTGCTGTGACCTCAGGGCATGGCTGGAAACCAGGATGCCCAGGGCAGGGAGCCGCCCTGTTGCCTGGGGTGGCGAGAACAGAAAAGAGGGCTTTGTAGAGCTGTACTTGGGATGGGTCGGGAAGACAGGAAGGGTGTGCCGGAGAGAGAACAGCATGTGCAGAGGCGGGGAGGTGCGAGGCAGCGCGGGCAGCCAGGGTGCCTGGGCCAGGCTGGGTGGGGCTGACGGCAGGGGCAGGCCAGAGGCGGCGGGCAGCGAGGAGCCTTTCTCCCACGCAGCCTGGTTCTGAGATCAACCAAGACACCCACCCTCCCAGCCAAGTCTTAGGAGTCTCCCCATCTCTCCGAGGCCTCCACGGAGCAGACAAGCCCCCGTCATTGCCCCTGCTGTCCCCAAGGACCCAGGATCACAGGGAGTCTCTGCAGCTGGAGGGGGAGGGGGAGGCGGCTGAGATCCCTCCTTGCGGTCCATGTCCTAGACCTGAGAACGCGGGGACGTGTCAGACACGCGGAGAAAGGAAAGGAGAGACACAGGAGAAAGAGAAAGAGGGGAGCGGCAAGAGAAAGATGGGGAGACGGGGCGGTGGGGGGTGGCGCGGAGAGAGCCGAGAGCAGGGGTGCAGGCGGGTTGCGGGAGAACTTTCTGGGCCTCCGGGCTCGCGCCCTCGCGGGCAATCAGGCCGGCGGGAGGCAGGTGGTCGG
The DNA here is from genome assembly GCA_963574435.1 of Cheirogaleus major. Classification (NCBI taxonomy): domain Eukaryota; kingdom Metazoa; phylum Chordata; class Mammalia; order Primates; family Cheirogaleidae; genus Cheirogaleus; species Cheirogaleus major. Next base: position 17,680 of record CAUYPO010071184.1, read on the forward strand.
GGCAGACAATGGCGCGGAGGATGCGGAACCTGGGACTAAATTTGGCGTTGCCTTTGCAGGGCGCGGGGCGCCCGTTCATCTCCATGCAAAGGAGAGACGAAATGAATATGCAGCGCGGGCTGTAATTGGGCCGCCGCGGCCGCCGCCGCCGCCGCCGCACTATAATTTTCCAAACAGGATCTTGCAATCAGGGCCTTATTCATTAGCGCATAAACAATTTTGTTTCTCGGCACTCGAGCCTGTCAATCACGCCGAGAGGGAACATCTTGGCCGGAGGCGCGGGCCGCCTCGAGCGCCGCCAAGTGGCTTTGTGCCCGCGAAGCCCTTAGGTGCAGGGGGGCCGGGGCATGCTTGGGTCCCCAACCCGGCAGGTGGGGAGTGGGCGGCTGAGGAGAACACGGGTTTGGGGGCGCACCGCCTGGCTCTGCCCTTGGCACCCCCTCCTCCCTCCCAGCCCACTGCACCCACGCTGCGGAACTAGAGGACCACGGTGGAACAGAGGAGGGCTACGGCTCCGGGTGCTGAGGCTGGGGGTGTGGGGGAGGAGTTCTGGGGGTGCTGGGGGAGGGAAGCATCTAGCTCTTTTTATTGGGCACATATCAGGGGCCCACCTCTGCCCCCTACCCCACGCCCCAGGGCAGGCTCCTGTGACACTGTCTATGAGGACTCAGAGTGGTTCTGCAGGGGCTAGGCACAGCCCTGGCTCCCCTGCACCCTGGGGCGCGCATGCCCGTGCGAGCTCCTTGCTGGCGGCAGGAGCGCAGCATGTCCCTGGGCACCTGTGACCCTACAAGGCAGTATGTGACTGTGCCACTGCCTTTGTGCCTGCGTGTGGTTGTGTCCACTGTGTGTGTGTGTGTGTGTGTGTGTGTACCCGCCCAAGCCTGAGTGCAGACTCGCCTGTGTGAGTGGGACGGGGCTGTGACTGTGTTGACGGCTGCTTGGCTCCTGGTGAGGATGAGCTCAGTGTGGCTGCCTAGCTGTGGCTGGGTGACAAGGACTGAGGGTGGCTTGTGAGCAGAGCTCTGTGATTTTGTGTGTGTGTGTGTGTGTGTGTGTGTACACACAAGACTGTGACGATGGGGCCTTTGGGGCCCAGGTGACCTGTCAGGACCGTGGTGGGGAGGAACACTGAGGGGCTGTTCCTTTTGGGACAGACCACAGCTCTATCTTCTCTGCCTCCTCGCTGGCCACCCCTCCATCAGCCCCACGCCCAGCACCGTCCACCAGGGTGCCCAGGCTGGGGAGAGGAGCAGCCTGGCTTTGCCCAACTGCTAGGCTCCTCGTTGGGGAGGATTCACCTTCCCAGCCTCTTGGATCCCCCACCCCAGTGCCCTCAGTGTCCCCCTCAGACAGTCCTGACACTCAGCCTGGCTTCTGCCTCCATTAGGAGATTCCCAAGGCCTCTGGAATTTCAAGGCCAAATGTTCTAATCAGCTCAACTTTACATAGATCATAGCGTGTTGGAGCTGGACAGACCCATTGTATGGATGGAGAAATAAAGGCCCAGGACAGGAACTGGTAAAGACTGAGATCCCCACAAGGGGGAAGCAGAGCCAGGATTTGAACTCCTGTCTGGCCCCAAAGCAGGGGGCAAGGGCCCGACTCCCCCCAACACACACACACACACACACACACACACACTCACACACACACATACCCACACCAGACCAAGCCTAAGGGCCAGCCAGCCACAGACAGCAGGCCCCAGAGGTGTCCCACAACCCAGCACTCCCCTCTCCTGCCCCCATCCCTGCCCCTTCCTCTTCTGCTGTGCCCAACCCCCACCCTGACCCAGTCCCCACTCTGCACAGAGACAAAGAATTTGAGGATGTGCCGGCAGCCAAGTGACAGGCCATCAGTCTCTACCCAGACACCCTCTTCACAGCTCTAGCCCCAGCCCGGATGCCACCCCACCCTCTGGTCACCCCCACACTGGCCAGGAAGGGAGGTGGCCTGGAAAGGGGCTGCGGGGAAAGGCACGGAGTCCGGAAGCCCAGAGGAACAGTCTTCAACCTGCGAATCCGGCCGCGCCTGGCCCCACAGCCTCCCTGCTCCGGCGTGTCCCAGTGCACGGCTGGCCCCAGCCTTCGAGGGACCCAGGCTTTCTGTGTGGCAGTGGCCGTGAGTGGCTCCTGTGGAAAAGCCCAGTGGCACCTGGGCAGAGGCCAGACGCAGTGGCTTTGGACAAGGGGCCAAAGTTTAAAACCGGGCTCTGCCACTTTCTCGAGTTGCTTGGATGACCTCGAGCAAGTCTCCAAACTTCTCTGTGCCTCAGTTTCCTCATCTGTAAAGAAGAGCTATTTAAGTTACTTGGCACTCATTCGGCATTCAGTGCTTGGTAAATGATAGAAAGAAAAAGAGTTCAAAGGAAGGGACACCCCTCCCAGCCAGATTTAGCCCAGAGCCCAGAACCCAGACACATGTTCCGGAGTTTTCACTCAAGAGAAACCCCTGCCAGGCCCCTACCTGCTGGAAGCAACTGAATTTCTAAGTAAAACTCACATGAGCTTGTCTTTCCTGAAAAATGGTCCCTTTCCAAGCCCTGTGCGACCCTTTCTTATGGCCCATGTGCTTTCGGGACTATCGTGTGGCCCCATCTGGGAGGTGGGCTACTCTGCCCACTTACGGGGGCAGAACTTGAAGCCTAGAGAGGGTCAAAGCCTCTTCCCCAAGGTTCTTCCCAAAGGAGACAGGACTTGAACCCATGGCTTGAAGCACTGAGAACAGCACTCCCTGTCCCTGCTGCTACTCCTCTGCTGCCTCGGTGGGCATGGGCTTCAGGCGGGGCACACCGTGGCTGCTCCCAGTCCAGCCTCCGGAGCTGCCAGGTCAGCAGTGTCACCAGTCGCTGCCCCTTCCGCAGGGTGCTAGACTGAGTGTGATCGAGGAAGAAGATGGCCTGAATTCAGTTCATCAGGAAGCACAGGTTTTGAGTGAGCATGAAGCTCAAGCCCATTGAGGGAGAGAGATGGCGGGGTCAGGGGGAGCCAAGTCTCTGAGGAGGTGGAGAGACCTAAAGGCTTCCTTGGGAAAGCCACTCTGTAGATCCCACCTTGTCCCCAACCTCCTCCTCCTTGGGGGCTTTACTTCCGTATCAGTTCTCCATGCAACACGGAGCAGGAGAAGGAGCTCAGAGGGTTACTAGCTGTGTGACCTCCAGAAAGTCACTCAACTGCTCTGAGCATTAGCCTCTTATCTATGAGCTGAGAATAGTATCCTAACAAGAACTGCTACCCTGTGCCCAGTGCACTACTCCAGCCCTGGCACCTAGCGCAGTGCCTCGCACATAGTAAGTGTTCGATAAAAGGCTGCTGAGTGAGTGAACGGATGAATGGGGAGGGCTGATGCAGAAGAACGCAGAGGAAAAAGGCTTTCCCTGACTCATGGGGTTGCCCTCTCCCCACCCTAGCGCCCCGACACACCCCTGCGTACTCATCTCGCCCATTCCAGGGGGGTGGGCTCCAGAGCCTGGAGCTGAGCTGCCCCACGCAGTAGCCACGGGCCTTACTGAGCACGTGACTTGTGGATAGTCCAAACTGAGGTGTGCCGTACATGTGGAATACACACCGGGTTTTGAAGACTTTGTACTCCCCCAAAAAAGAATGTAAAATATCTTTTAATAATTTTATATTGATAATCTATTGAAATAACAGTATTGTGGACATAAGGAGTTAAGTAAAATGTGTTATTAAAACTAACTTCACCTGCCTCTGCTTACTTTTTTAATGTGTTACTAGGAAATGTAAAATGACACATGGCTCGCACCTATGGCCTGTGCTACATTTCTACTGGACAGCAGAGGTCTGGAAGATGCTGCAGCCCCCAGCCCCCAAGGGGCCAGGTAAGGACGCTGGACATTCAGTTATGACGACCCTAAGACCCCTCCCAATGCACTCAGGTCAAATGCACAGCATGTTATCTGCCTCAGTTTCCCCTATACAGCCCTCCAGTTCTTTCTGGCCGCAGCATCCTGCATCTCTCCTGGACTCACCCCACAGCCTCATACCTGAGCTAGAGAGGCACCTGCACAGGGCCACACTCACCAACACAGAAGTCCTTGGGGGCCTCAGGCATGTGTCCACCATCTGACCGGCTCAACCTTGACCCAACCAGTCCCCTCACCTTCTACACTCTGCCTTTGCACTCTCTCCTTCCTTGTGGCCACTCCTCAAGTCTGGGTCGCACTCATTCGCTCAGCAAACACCCACTGAGCAACTGTGTTTGCCCCCGGCTCTCTACTTGGTGCCTGACAAACCCCTCTGCTGTGAGCTGATGTCCTAGCGGGGAAGACAGACAGTAAACAACAAACCTTAAAACACATAAATGGTATGTTAGAAGGTGTAAATGCTAATGGGGAAAAAATAGAACCGAGTGAGGAAGACCAGCGTCCATACTGGTCTAGCTGCCATCGGTCTGGTCCTTTGACCCATCTTCCATGGGCTGCTGGAGGGAACTCAGGTCCAACCATGCTCCCTGACTGCTTCGAAACCCTCTCTGGGTCCCCGGTGCCTCCACGTGAAGGTCCAGATCTGGCCCTGCCAACTTCATCCCCTGCCCAGCAGGTCCCTGCCACGCGCTCGCTAGCGCCACCCCACATTTCCTCTGCCACGGACACCCTTCTGGGATTCCGACGTTGGTTGCCTTATTCTCATCCTTAGAGGCTCCTCTCCCTGCCAGGAAGCTTTGTGCGCAGCAAATGTGGATCTCCGCATCCTAGGCCTGTGTGTGTGCCCCGGGTACACGCCTGCTGCTGCCATAGCTCACACACGTGTGTGCACGTCCTCTGTGAGCAGGCACGCCGCATTCCCATGTGTCCTCCCCCTCGGAGAGGCCAGGCCGGGCACGGGGGCTGCCCAGGTATGTCTGACTTCTTAAAGCCGCAGCGGGAACAGGCGCTGCGATTCAGGAAGTCGCCATGGCAACCGCCAGGCCCTTGTGCCATCTCCTGCAATCAGCGCTGGGACCCAGCCACCCGCTGGGCTTCCTGGAGATTTGTTCCCTATGATGCAAGGCTGTGGGGAGGGGGTACGGGGAGCCTACTAACTGCCCCCTCCTTTCCTCGCCTGTCCTCCCTCTCCCCACCCAGCACGGCAGGGCTGCCAGGCTGGGACGGTGTGGTATTTGGGAAAGAGTTCCCTACACGGGAAGCAGGTGTTGGAGTTCTGGTCCCGAATAAGTCACTGACACCTTGTGTGGCTTTGGGTAGATCCCTTCCTCTCTCTGCACCTCCATTTCCTCACCTGTGAGGTGCCTCTCTTATGGGGTCTCGATGGGGTCTGAGGCAATGATGTGGCACATATTAGGTGCTCAACTAATGTTGTCATGGAAATTGAAGGTCTAAAACAAGTCCTTGCCTTTACAGCGTTCCAGGGCATGCTGCCATCTGACAGCCTGCAACAGCCCTCGAGGTGGATTTGTTAATGTCAGTTTGACCGAAGAGGAGCCCAAGGCAGAGAGGAGGACCATGGTCACCAGCTCCAGATGGCTGGAGGAGGCCAGGGCTGCTGGGGAGCCCATAGCAAAGGCTGTCTTGGAGGGATGGCACTTGGAACTGTCCTTTCTCTGCCAGCACAGACAGGTGACCCTGCCTCCCTTCTACTTCCTGACGAGAGTCTTGCCCTTATCTTCGGGCTGGAGCTGAGCAGTGGAGAGGGGCCCCCGAAATCCCAGGGCCCTCCTCAATGGAAAGTACCCTGGATTGGGGGCAGGAGGCCTGGCTGTGTGACCTGGGGAGAAGGTCACCGCCCATGTCTGGGCCTGGCTTAGCTGATGCTCTAGACTAGATAAACCAGATGACCCCAGGGCGCATCCTGCTCCCCCGGGCTGGGGGTCCTAGTCTGGATTAAGACAGGCTCATGAGCCCTTGCAACCCTGGGCTCCGGTGACCTGTGAGTTTGCCAAGTGCCATGGCACAGGCTCTCCCACGGGCTGATGAGCCTTGCTTCATGCAATCTCTCAGAAAGACTGGAAACAGAACAGATCTTTGTTCTCCCAGCTCTGCCAGAGCCTTGAGTTTCTTAATTATGAAGGCACAGTATTTCACCCTCAATTCTTGCCAGAAAAATCACCTGAGGGAGGGAAAAGGCACCTTCCACTCACCATAAGCCTCACGTACCCTTTCATGCCCATGACCGCATTGAATCCCCACAACCACCCTGCAAATGGATCTCACTGCCTGCATTTCACAGATGAGGAAATGAAGGCTCAGAGAAGTGGAGTGATTTGCTCGAGGTCACACAGCTAGTAAGTGGCTGAGCCAAGATTTGAACCCAGGCCTCTATGATCCCAGAGCCCAATAGAAAGACCATCCTGGCTTTCTGCTTTACCTTGGTGACAGCTCTGCTGCCTGGGACTCCTCTTCCTCCTCTTTCTGGGGCCCCAGGTGCTGCCCATGGCACCCCTTCCTCCTCATTCAGGCAGGAAAGGTGCTTACACTCAGAGTCGCAGAGGCAGAAGAGCTCTCTGAGATGCCCCAGACCAGCCCCGCCTGACCAGTTCTGCCTCCATACAGATGGGGAAACTGAGGCCAGGCTAGGGACCCAGAATTAAAGGTGCAGCCTCCTATCCAACCATGGGGCATGATAGAGGGTGTGTCCCACCCAACAGGACACCAGGGGTTCCAGGCTCTCAGGAAGAGGGGGATTGGTGGAGCTGTGAAGATATGTCCTGGGGCAGACAGGGCTGCAGCTCAGCATGAAGGTTGGACTTGGACTTGCAGAGAGGAGAGGGAGCGGACCAGACACGAGGGTGGGGGTTGGGTGGCCTGGCCTGGTCAAGCCAAGGGGTCAGGCAGCCTTGGCCAGGCTCCCATCTCCAGCCCCAGGGAGAGTGCGTGAGGTGGAGCTGAAACATTCAAGCAGCTTCCTCCCCTTTGTTGGGAGTGATGTCGCCCATTTCCTGGATGTCCAAGAACCGGCTTCAAACAATAGCGCTGTCAGGAAGCCAGGAAGGGGCTGCTGCCCTGTGCCTGGGCCTGCCCCATCCCTCCCCACCTCCGGAGACCTGGCCGGGCCATCCTTTATGCTTATCGCTTCGGGACTGATGCCTCACTCTGCCACCAGCCAGCTGTGTCCCTGTGGGCAGGCCCCCTAACTCGTCTGGGCCCCAGCTCCCATCTAGAACTTGGGGAACACAGCCCTACCTGGCAGAACTGGTAGGCTTGAAAAACGCGAGTTGACAATTTCCATGATTCAGAGTCAACTCCCATTTTCCAAATGCCTACTAGGTGCCAAGCATTCTCATGCCATGTTGAGACTGATTAAGACTTAGGCTTTGGAATCAGACAAAACTGGTTTTAAATCCGAGTCCTGCCACCTACTATAGCTGTGTGACGTGGGAGAAGGACATAACCTTTCTGAGCTTCTTTCTTCACCTGTAAAATGGGAGTAACAAGAATACCTGACTATTTCGTGAAGTCATTGTGAGCAATAAATGGGCCAATAAATGTCAAACACTTGGCATGGTGCCTGGCACAGATGTCAGCAATTGCTATTATTTCCTCGATGGGCTTCCACGGTCCTGCTTTCATCTTTGCTCATATTGTTCCCTGCCTCCAAGCCCTTCCTTTCTGAAAGTCGTGCACATCCAGCTCCGCACGGCTTTTTAATATCTACTTGCAGCCCCGCGGGTGGTCCAGGGTGAGGGAGTTGGAGTCTGGGCTCAGTCCTGATTTCACTAGTACCTGAACCCTTCCCATCCTTGGGCCTCGGTTTCCTCCTGTGTGAAGCAGAGGGAACGTATTGGTCTCTAAGGGCCCCGCGATTCTCATGCTCCATGAGTTAGTCCAGTGCAGATTCCTGACACCGGCCGTGCCAATGAGCCAGGGCCCACGCCGGGCACGAGGGGGCGTCTGCGTCCTCGGCTCACGGGCAGCGGGGATCCTCCCCAAAGAGGAGGCTCCACAACTGGTTCAAGCTGTCTCCAGGCTTGGGAGCTGGGTGGTTGCTTTTGTCAAGAAACATGGCCTTTTCATTAACACCATTGTCCTCCAATTAGCCTGCTGCTGACTCATGGGGAGCACCGGGCTGGGGGCCGTTCGGGCAGCCTGTGGCTGGGGCACTGTGTCTGTCAGCTGTCCCCTTCCCTGGGGCTCCTCTGCCTGTGTAGCTTGTCTCATAGGCCACTGCTGGGTGCACCTGTCAACTCGAGGGGGTCACATTGGTGGCACACCTACTTGGTGCTAGGCAAGGCACAATCATCTTGTTACTGAATCAACGAAACCACCCAGCAGGGAAGCACTGCTGTTGTCCCCCTTTCTCAGAGGAGGAAACTAAGCCTCAGAAAAGCGGAATGTGTTTCTCAAGTCCCACAGAGGGCAGAGCCATCTCATCAGCCACTAGACAGAGCAGCCATTAGGACCATGTTTGCCAGGTAAGCTTGGAACTGTGTGGTCCTGCGCAAGTCACTTCACGCTCCGTTTTCTCTGCTGTATCTCCTCATACTTCTGACACCAGTCGTCCAAGTCACCAACTCAGAGTGGAGCAGTGAGCCCAGGTTTTGCAACCAGTCAGCCTTGGGTTTTAATTCTGCTTCTGCCAGAGAGAAACTACACACAGTCCCTGCCTTAAGAGGCTCACATCAAGAAAGGGAGGTGGTAGAACATAAACAAATAATCACCATGCAAGAGAGCCATATCTCCTAGAAATTTCCCATGTCAATAGAGACATAGTCACTTCAGTCCTTTTAATGGCTGCTCAGGGTGGCATTGTGTGGTTCTATTGCAACTAACCCAGCTGTTCCACTACTGATGGACACTTAGGTTTTCTCTCTCCCTGTCTTCATTTTTTACAAACAATGCTACAATGAATACCCTCATACACATTTTAGGTACTTGAATCTGTGCTATTGTAGTAAAAATTTTTACAGGTGTGGAATGCTACACACATTTTATATTTTGATACATGCAGCAAACTGCTTTCTAAACATATCGGTGAACAAATTTATATTCCTAGCAGGAGGACAGGAGAGTATGCATTTCCCCACATCTGGGTCAATACTTGATATTATCAACTTTTTACACGTTTGCTGAACTAATAAAATGGTAGTTTTAATTTGCATTATTCTGATTGCTTTTGAGGTTAAACATCTTTTCACATGTTTATTGGCCATTCTGATTTTCTCTTCCGCAAATCACCTGTTCATAGCCTTTGTAGATATTTCTATTAGGATGTTTATCTCCCAAATTTCGGCTTCCATTCTGTCTCAAGTTTTCGAACCCACTCCTGCCTTTTTGGCTTCTGATGCCGAGGTCTCCCCCCAAGCTCTGCTCCCCACTCCTGTAGCTTAATTTTCCCAATCCAGCCCTGCACACGGCACCAGCTGCCAGTTCCAGCCAGCCTGAATCCAGGAGGGAGGGGGATTCAAATAGAACTTGGCCCAATCAAAAGGCAGTTTGAGGAGGGGATGATCTCCAAAAGGTTTCTCTTTTAACATCTAAGATCAAAGCCTTCATAAAAACCCTCTAAACAAACTCAGCCTCAAACAACAATAAAGTTACATAAAACAATTTCTAATGGGGGAAATGGATGATGAAATCTCTGAATCTCTTCCATATCTTGTCCTTCAAACATCAGTGTGGGTGATCTATTTCAAACAAGGGCCCAAAATGCCCTTCGCATTTTAATGAAATTACCAGAATGAACTGCCCAGGTGATTAGATCTACTTCAAGAAAATCACCAAAATTCCACTGTTTCCCCCAACAAGTCGGCTAATAGAGAAACTGTTTCATTTAATTCTTGACATGGAACAAAGCCCAGATACCATCTTGGTCCCGTTCTTTGTTTTATAGCTAAAGAAACTGGCTCAGAGGGGCAAGTGGCTTGCCAAGGCCACGTAGCAAGGTCAGAGGTAGAGCCCAGCACAGCGTCCCAGCCTCCTCTTCCTCTTTGCCCGGTTGTCCATTACAGCGATATGTAAGGAAAAAAATGCTAAAAGACTTTCTGGAAAGTTCTTTGGTTTGGGTTCACCACTTGGAACCTCAGATCCTTAGAAACAACCATAGCAACCCAAGACTGCTGCATGTTCAACAAAGAAATACATAAAGCCTTTAAATCAAACTACTCTCATATCACATAATACCTTAGTTTCAGATGGCAAGTGAGAGGAACATTATTATCATTTTCTTTTTAGCGTCAACTCTTCCACCAGAGCAGCAGAATTGATTAAAACAAGGCTTCCAGAAAGGGCATGCCTGCTTAATTTGCATTCAACCCTCAAATTAAAGGAATACCGGCATGCAATTATATTTCTTATTACCATAGCCTAATTTGACCTTTTATGCATCCATTCTCTCTTCAGTTCACAGACAGCATTTTTTACTGAGACTGTGACAGGGATTTCTGGGCTTTTTTTTTTTTTCTTTTCTTTTTTTATGAGAAACAAAAACAAAAAGCCTGAGGGTCCCCTTTATCCTAATTGTTAAGGTAGAATCTCAAGCCTCCCTTGGAATAGAAAATACCCTTGTGTTTACTCTGCACAGAGTGATACACATTTGCTGGTTAACTAGGCTACTCTCTTTTGGAGAGGTGATGGCCGTGTAACATTCATTCGACAGTTACCAAGTGCTGACTGTGTATCGGCTGCAACAGATAAAATGGCAAACCAGACACAGTTCTTGCTTGTAAGGAGAGCACAGTGGGATGTTCAAGATACTCTTGAACACAGAGGAAGACGTGGGTCCCTTGGGAGGGGATGCTGAGGGACACTTCACAAAGGAGACAAAATTTGAGCTGAATCTCGAGGGAAGGGTTCATCAAGAAGAAGTGAGGGGAGACCCTTTGAGCAGAGCTAGGGCAGAAGGAAAGGCACAGATGAGTGACGGGCACAGAGGAGGGTGCGACGTGGATGGAGTGTGGGGGACCTGGTGGGAGAAGAAGCTGGAGCACTCGAAGTCAGACTCAGGAGACTGACGGTCGCACCACGGGTGTTTGGAGTTTACCCAGCAGACTGTGGAGACGCCTATGGCGGGAAATGTCCCCGTCGGGATATGTCAGGGGTAACTAAGCTGCAACCCGCACTGGGCGTTTACAACAAAACCACACTCCAGACAGACAGGTTCCTCTCCGTTCCTGAGGCACAGTGAGCCCTGCCTGCCTCAGGGTTTTGTCCCTGCTGTTCCCTGAGACACTCTTCCATGTCAGCTCTTCCACCTCCCCCTCCAGGAGGAAGCCCAAACACCACTTCCTCTGAGACTCCTGCCATGGCCGCTCTTCCTAAACACACCCTCACCCCAGCCATTCACGATCACGTTAACCCCGTTTGGTTCCTTCTTGGGACTTAGCGCAACTCGAAATCACCTTGTTTCTGTATTTACCTGTTTATTGCCTCCAACGCTGGAATGGAAGCTCCATGAGAGCAGGGCAACTAGCACGTAGCAGGCTGCAAAAGAGATGTTGAGCAAATGAATTAACTAATTAATTTCCAGAGTTCTAGCTACAACTACACCCACTTTTCTCGCACTGAACAAGTATATGAGTATCAATGAGCAAAACCGATATTACTTACTACAAAATCTGTATGTTCAAGCCACAGCGCAGACTGATTAAATCAGAACCTCTAGGGGTGGGATCCAGACGTCAGTAGTTCAAGGTCCCCAGGTGATTCCAATGTGCATCCGAGGCCGAGAACCTGATGCCTTTGAAGGACAGGAGCACAGCCGTTGCAATCAGACAACCTTCCTTTGTTTCCCAGATCTACCAGTTTTCATATATGAAGCCGGGCCTGTTTTGTTTTGTTCAACCACTCCTTAATTTCTTGAATCTGTTCTAATTTGTTTTTTAGAAGTAAATAAATTTGCAAATTTCAATGTCTTAAACAAATTACTTGTGACACACATTACAAATGATCAAGACACACAAAGACATCACGACCTCAAACTGAGATTTTCTACGTGATAGAGCAATTTTTTAAAGCCCAAGTATGTCATGATCCATTTCGGGGCATAAGAATACATCCTTTATAAAACCCAAAGCGTTTCAGCTAGGATTTGATACCTACAAAGATGGCAATGTAACCTCAAAGAGTTACTCCTATTTCTACATAGAAGAAATCGTAGCAGGAAGGAAGTTTGGAAGTTCTTTGGAAAGATAAACCTGGTAGATAGTTAATCATTGCCTGGATGTCTGTCATGTACTGGAGACTAGGATATAGAAATACAAATAGGATAGAAGTCCAGCTCTTGCAGCACTGAAAACAGGGTGGTAAGACACAGCAAGTGTCAGGACAGGTACTACTCAAATACAGTGTTACATAGCAATGCTGCCATTTATCAACACTGTACTATGCATTTCATGTGTGTAACTCATTACATACTCTTAGCCATCCCAGAAGCAGGTACGATTATTGCCCCTCCCCACTTTTTACAGGTGAGGAATATAAGGGACAGAATGGTTAAGTAACTTGCCTAGGGTCACACTGCTATTAAATAGCAGAGCCTGGATTCCCACCCAGACAGCCCAACTCCAGAACCCTCGTGCTCAACCATCATGCTATATTGTGTCATGGGAACGAAGAGTCAGGAAAGACCACTTCTGGCTGAAGGAAGGGGACGCTTCCTGGGAAAGACAGCATAGTGTTTGCCTTGAGAGATGAGTAGACTTTCAAGAGGCAGAGATAGCGGAAGGATTGTTTCCCAGCAAGGGGATAACATTGGTGAAGACTTGGAAATTGGAAAGCACTCTTGAGGAATGACGTTTTGTAAAGTATGGGGGACATAATAAGAAGTAAGATCATGGTGGGGGAAATGGGCTAGGCTAGGGCCAGATTATGGAGCATAAGAATGCCAGTAAGGATTTTGGCTTTAGCTAGCAGACATTTGGGAGCCACGGAAGGTTTTTGAGCAGCAGAGGCACATGAAGCAAACTGGAGGATGGAGTGGAGAGGGAGATGGCGATAGGAGACCAATCAGGAAGTTGTTTTAATCCAGGCAAGAGGAACAAAAACAGCCTACGAGAGTGACAGTGAGATAAAAGAGGAAGTAGCAAATGTGAGAGATTATAGAAGAAACTCAACAGGACTTGGTGCTGGGTTGGACTTGGAGAGGAGTGAGCGGAAGGCGTCAAAGATGCATCTCATGTTTTGACACTGGGAGACTGGAGACATCATGAACTCCGATAGGGAAGACAGGAACAGGCTTGGCAGAGGAAAGAGGGCAGATAAATGTCCTTCGGGAATGTAAGGAATTAGTCTCATTATTCTCAGCAGGAAGATTTTCTATCATTTGAAGCTCTGCTCAGGGGTCCTTCACACTAACTCCTTTCCAATTGTTCTGTGACCTTTTACCTACTGAAATTGAGAAATGCATTTGTTGTGGGCGATTTAAGAAATTATCGTCTTTAATTACTTAGACCCTTCTGTCCTAGAAGGCTATGATGTTGTATATTTCCACACAGGAAAGCCAAAAGTTCATTTCTTTGTTCAAGGAATCCAAAGCAAGGTGAAGGAGGAGGAAGGCAAGAACTGCTGCCCAACTTGGGCAAAAGTTAAAACATCTTAGAATTGAATTTGAAGCCATTAACGGTTCAAGACGTGTTGCTGTAATTCTAAAGAGGCCAATTAACATTTGAGGAGTGAACCATGCTAGACACTGAAGCAGGATAGCTTGATCAGACATAAATCTTGCAATCAAAATGACAGTATGGCTTATTCTCTTGTCACTCAATGTGTGGCCCATGGACCCGCAGCCTTAGCACCAAGAAACAGCTTATTAGAAACCTCAGACCTATTGAATCAGAATGATTTTAATAAGATTTACAGGTGATTCACATACCCCAGTTTATTTTGAGACGGCTTTGGAATCAGGTGTATCTGGTTTTAAATCTCAGCCACGTACTACTTACTGACTAGCACTTTACCTCCTGGATCTACTTCCTTATATATGAAAGCAATCTGTGGTCCTGCACCTTGGTTTCACACTAGAATAGCCTGGGAACTTTCAAAAATTCCATGCCCAGTCTATACCACAGACCAATTAAATCAGAATCTCGGGGGGTGGGATCCAGACATCAGGATTTAAAGGCCCACAGGTGATTCCAGTGTGCATTCAAGGCTGAGACCGCTGACAGCTTTGAAGGACAAGAGTGCGGCCACTGGAACCAATCTTCATTTGTATCCTGGGTCTACCACTTATCATATGAGACTGGGGCTTCTTCTCAGCTTTAGTCCCTTCATCTGTGAAATGAGTATGACATATAATAGTATCTCTTTCAAAGAGCTCTGAGCATTGAAGGAGCTGACACATGTAAAGCACTTGGCACAATGCACAGTGCTCAATGAATATTTATTATTTATTCAAGGCCTAGCTTCCTTTGCAGAGGATCCTAGGAAACATGTGGCTTGAAGTATCACATAAATGCCAATCTACAGCCATGCTCAGAGGTGACTGCCAATTACTTGGCCATCAAGAGGTTAAAGGATTTTGCCCCAGCTATTTAAAACATTCAAGAACCCATTCTTTTTCTTCATTAAATCGGAGAATCTGAGGCAAAAGTGGCTGGCAAGGAACTTTTGCAGAACAGGTAAGTTCCACCCAAAATGTTTCTAACTGTGCAGTCAGCATGGGGTGGGGAGAGGGTAGGGCAGGTCACACAATGCTTTTTCTTTGAACAACTGCCCTAAGGAGTCAGGCATCAGACCCTGCGCCTCAACTAGAGAATCTACAATGGGAGTTGAAAGGGCCTTTGCAAAGACTCTCATCAACTTCATTTTTCAGAGCTCTGCCAAGGGGAAACCAAGGCCCAGGGAGTTAAGATAACTTATGCAGGGTCATATGCAATTTAAAACCACAACCAGAAGGTGTAAAGTTACTCATCAAATGTAGAGGAAACAGCCTAGTAGTGAAAAAGGAATTGAATGAAAGGGGAAAAAAAGACATAATAGTGCTTTGAACCAAAGAGCTTTATAAACACTGTGGCTTTAACCTGCTCAGGAGGTAGATAAGCATGTGCACTCTAGTGTGTCCTCAAATTCAACCTCTCACAAGAGGTTAAGGAACACACCCAAGGTTGGAACTGACACTCAGACCTCCAGACTTCCTGGCTTTGGAGCTGGGAGCTCAGCCTCCACCTCCCTTGTCTATCAGGAAAAACATCTGGGTTATAATGCTTGAGGATGGGATATCAAGGGGAAGTGGTGGAAGTTCGGTTCTTTAAGAAACTTTGAGCAAGACTGCATAAGACTCAGCCAGGAGCCCCTCCCGTGCCGAGTCAGAGGCTCAAATGTTTCTTTCACTTCTCTCCTGAAGGCTTTCCTTGTATGACCTTTAGGGAAATCTATTTGCCTGAGGCGCTGGACAGGAGGAAAGAGTTGAGACTCAAAATGTGCGAACACAGACCCACCCTGAAGGGCTGTCTTAGGTAACTAAGCCTTTCCTTTACACAGTCATTTCTCCGTGATGTAACGTGGCTCTCCTGCCACACTGGTGAGTGCCTACTTAAAGCAAAGCCAGAGCAACAGGCAGGACCATAAGAAGAAAAAGCAAAGGGAAATCATCTTTAAAGGCCAAAAGGTCACATAAAACATAATAAAATACAACTGTTTCCTTTAAAATTTTTAATGGACAGGAAATGGTATAGAATAACTGCCAAGTCACATAAATTAACTTTTTTGTTAACGTTTGTGATCCCGGAAAGAACACACTATCAGCCGATGCAAACTGCATGGGCGTTTCCATAAGTCGTCGTCTGGGCGCGTGACTGAGGGTGGGCCACCGACCCATCTTCACTTGGTCCAGAAAAAAAAGCGACTGCCATGTCTGGCAGGCTTCAGATCATCCTCAATCTCAGGGTTGGGCTCTGGTCTCGGTCTTGAGTGATATGGATTCTCTGGTAAAGGTCGGTCTGTTTTCACTTTGGTGACCTGGGAAGAGTAAAGAAGGAGGAAGCAAAGTTTGAAGTTAGGCTGGAGGAGTCTATGACCATAAACTTGCCTCCTGGTGTCTCCTCTCTGCTCCTGCTGCCCCAAGAGCTCCCTGACTTAAAGCCCCAGAAAATCACATTCAGACTCATTAATCTTGAATAAACACTCAAGACAGTCTACTTTGTGTCATTCCATGTGATAGAAGCTAGAGATGCAGAAGGGAACAAGATACCCACTGTCCTCAAGGGGTTTATAGCCTAGTGAGGGAGACAGACAAGAACATCAATCAAGACTTCCTAACTACCATATTACCTAATGGCCATGATGGAGACAAAAACTGCATGTTATAGGAGCAAGGACTCTGCATATCTAACCCACCCTGAAGGCTAGTGGCTTGGACTATTTCTGAAGAGGAACATTTAGCTTAATCTCGAGGTTTGAGCAGGAGCTAGCCAGGAAGATGAGAGAGGAAAAGACATTCCAACAGAGAGGCATGTCTCTTGAATGGCCGAAGCGAAGGCTGCAGGAAGAATGGAGGGAGATGAAGCACCTAACCAAGCACTTATTAGAAACAACGCTGAGCACATTATTCCACTCCATTTTCACACTCCTGGGAGGCCATTGTGCAGGGGTTCACTGAGGTCCCCTAGCTAATAGTGAAAGAACTAGTACACAATGCCAGATCTGCCTACTCCAAAGCCTATGCTTTCCAATACCACACTACACTGGTAGACAGGGGCCAGATGACAAAGGCCTCGGAATGATAAGCAAACCACATCTGTAGGCCAGAAGGAATAGAAGCTACCCTGGAGAGGTGAGACTAGAAGTAGGGAGCTGAGCCAATAGGCCAGGAGAGAGGAAGTACCGAACTGCAACAGGGAGAGAGACAGAAGATAGTAACACTCATGTTATCTGATGGTCACAAAGATCTCAATCAGAAAGCCAGCAAAAACTGTCCTAATTTTAAAGATAAAGAAACAGGCCCAGATAAGTGGGAAGACATAGGCCATAGTTATCAACAGTCTTCTGGTTGTTACTCTAAGCCACCCCATATAATATGACCAGATTCATCTTCCTAGATGTATGTATTCAGAAACCATTTATTGTGAACAGAGCTTTCAGGTACACAATCACACAATTACTATTATAATCACCCTATGAGGCATTATCATCTCTAGTTCACAGATGAAGACCATGGAATTTGACTTGCCTCAGGTAAAGAGACACAGTAATGTCAGAACTAGAGCTGGAGCCCAAGTCTTCCAGTCCAGAGTAGCTTTTTATTTATTTGCGTTTGAAACAGCTTTTCCATCTCCCTGCCATAATTAGAGATCACTAAAGGTTCCTTAATGCTTGACAGTAATTCCTAATGCCTCTGGCTGATATCTGAAGCTCCTTTAAGGAATTCAAGGTATTTATGAAATAAATCTAGGAAACAGTTTCTCAAACTTGGCAGTAATTAAGGACCCCTTTCAATGACAAATTTTTGAGGAAAGAACAGAAAAACAACTTCCTCTTCTGTACCATCCCCCAAAAGAAAAGGAGCAGAGGGATGTAGTCAAACTAAATACCAGGTAAATGACTTTGGGCCGCCTACTTATCCTTCAGTTTTCTGTCTATAAAATGGAGCTCTTAGTAGCTCACAGAGTTACTGGGATCAAGTAGGATAATATACATAAAATACCTGATGTATAGTAGATATTATATAAAATTATTTTGCTATTATCAGGATGATGGAATTATGGGTGAGAGAAAGCAATTCTGCCTAGGAAAGTCAGAAACTTCAAAGACAGACATGACATCTCAGCTGAGTGGACGAGTAAGAATTCAGCAGAGGAATGTAGGAGGGAAGGGTAATCCAGTGGGAAGAAAATGCAAAAGTTAATAAAGCTAAAATTTAGGCTTTATGCAGCTGATAATCACATTTCTAAAAAGAAATTGGATGCTGAATTTAAATATAACTAAAACAATAATCCTCTTAAAGAAATAGTTTTCTTGAACATCACTAGATATCAAGGAAACAAGAAAAAAATAAAAATAAAAATTTTTTAAAAAAGATAAAAAAAGAAATACAGTTTTGAAAAGAGTTGGGACAACAATCCTTTTTTATTTTACAGGGTTTTTAAAAAATATATTAATACAAAGATTCAGGAATAAATATCCTTTCTTAATAGCATGACTCATTAATTCTCCTTTCATGAGAGTTAGAAATGAGAACAGGTAATTTTGTTTGTTACATGTATAAGTTCCACCACTTTCCAATTTAGAATCATCAACTTTAAAATAATTTGTTCAGTGTTTCAGAAGATATCTGAAGTAAAGATAATCATGCCAGACACATACACAAAAAACGTGCTAAGCCATTACTCTACTTATGACACCAAGCTATGTATTAACAGACGCTACACACAGAAAGAAGGGAGCTAATGTTAATTGCGGACCTATGTGCCCAAACACTATGCTAAGGATTCACATAGGCTCTCTAAAGTAAACCTCACAGAAAAATATGGATTATTCCTGGCCCCAATTTATAGATGCAATAGGACAGGAAATATAAAGCAATTTGTTCAAGATCCCATAGCAATTAAGTAGTGGAACCTAGATTCAAATCTATTATCTGTCCCCATTCAAACCTGAATTGTTCTCAGCATCTTTCTACCTGTGCTGCCCCAGAGGGAATGGAGAGTGCTGAGGCTCAAGAAGCACAGATGGGTCAGATCACAAAGGGCCTGCATGCCATGACATGGAGGAGATGCTTTAACTTGCAAGCAGTGGGAAATTATTGTAAGGTTTTTAAAAACAAAGTGATATATAATTTATTTTCCACACAGATCACTCCTATCACGAAGCTGTAAATTTATCCTAAACTCTCCAATCAAAGAATGCACTGTCTTCTAAAGCCCAAATTGATTCACCCTCCTCTCCCAGAAATTCACATAGCCCAAGTTAACTCCAATTCAAGAATAAGAAAACACAGTAAGGATGGTGAGAGGATGCAAAAAATATTCCAGGAGATGCTAATCCATAGGAAGTGATGACTGTACAGATTAAGAAAGAATGAGGAGTGTAGAATAAAGACATTCAGGTTTCTAGCTCTGATGTTTCAACAGATGGTGATGTCACAACTAAGATAAGAAATACAGGAGAAAGAGTAGAAAAACACACTTTATAAAATACAGGCATGCTCCTTTTAAATCTTAGATATGTTCCCAAATATTGTCACATAACCCTGATCCTACTTCTTCACTGAATTCCACAATAACCTCAATGATGTTTTCAACTGACGGTGTTTCACTAACACTTTTGTTTATCCTCCTCTACTCCTATTAGCTAATTAACCAAAAACAAATCTACACATGTGGGAAGATCTATTTGAAGAAATACTTCTACTAAAAAAAAAAAAAAATCTGGATCGTATATAAGTACTACCTAATCAATCTGTTTGGTAAATTTGGAGTTTGCATATCTGTATTCAGAGAGCCTCTTCTGACCGCCTCCTGTCTTTACCCCAGCTCTGAGTCAGAGTGAGACTTCCAGGAGGCTTTTTTACCTTTGACAGTTCTCCCAGGTCAGGCCGCACCCAGCCCAGTTTATCCAGCACACACTCGTCAAACTTTGCCTGCTGTTTGCGACAGTAACGAAATAACTGCTGGCCAGAATAATCAATGCAGGTCCAATATTCTGTAAAAGGCTCTGCACAGTGACGCTTTATCTGCCTGGAAAAGAAGGCTAGGTTAGAGGCAGCTCTTTGCAAAACAATGAAAAAACAGAAAAGTGGGGGGAAATAGATACAGATCTCAAATACAGAGCCTTGTTTTTTAAAAGGTATGGGAGTGAATACTCTAACCTTACTACGGTAATAAGACAACTTCAGTGTCCTCAAGTTGAGAACCGATAAGTAAACAAAAAAGATTTCTGAGGAAAAAAAATCTAATTTCCTCATACAGCAAGCAGAAGAGTATAGCCTAAGGCACATGTATTTTACTCCTCACTTGGGGCTTATTTATCTTTTTCTTTAGATCCATTTGTAAAGACTATCAACTTAGCAAGATAATCAGAGATGGGCATGCTGATAGAAGTCCCAGGCAATGACAAAGAAGGAGACAGAATTATAAAAAGCAAATACACAAACTAACAAGCAGAAGATCCTGGGATCAGGGTAACTGCCCTCCACTCCTCAAAAGCTCAAGGTCCTCATTCTAGTAATGCATTGAACAAAAATAGAAATTAATCCTTGTTATCAAGAATAAAGTTAAATTACATTTGGTGCTCTCTGTTAAGAAGCAGGATAGCATATAATTCATTTTGTGGCCATCAAAAATGTCTGAGGAAAATGTAACTTTTGTGTATAAAAGGAATAAGCTTCAGTTATTTTGCAAAATTCCCCTTTTCTTATCATTCAACTCCGTTAGTAATAAAATAAATGCAAATTCAAGCAAGAGTAAAATACCATCATTTTATGTAAAAGCCATATTTGAGGCAGTGGAAGAAATTCAGAGCACCTCCTTCCCCCAAAGGAATAACAATTATCAAGTACTTACTTGCCATACTCCAGGAATCTCTCAACACATGAATCTTGTTTAACATGTCTCAGGAAGGAAGAATCTCAGAGACGGTCTAAGGATGTAGGTCTAAGGATGTACGTAGTGAAAAATCTGCTCTCCGTTCCTGCCTGAGAGCCACTCAGTTCCCCACTTGGGAGTCCACCAAAGTCACCAGTTTCTTAGGCACCCCTTCCAGTTACTATAAGCATAACCTTTACCCACCTAACCTCTTGAAAAATCACTCTGATAGAAAGCTACCACCTCCAATGGGAGTTTTGTATTCCTCCAAAATGCTGTAGCAGAATGGTTGCAAACCACTACTCTAGTAGTAAAGACTCCTGTTCAGGATCTTGTCACCCATACCTAACAGACAAGTATCTACTAATGCCTATGACAACTTCAGCAGTAAGAAATTCCTCTCATGGAGGCAGTTAGGGACCTTGGGAATTTGTGAAATCCAAACACTTCCCCCTTAAAATGTACTACCTCTGCTTTGCCAAAGTTCTCTTAGAAAATAAGAAAAAAATTATTTTTATCTTTAGAGAAGGAATCTCAAACTCCTGGCTTCAAGCAACCCTCCCACCTCAGTCTCCCAAGCAACAGGCATGAGCCACCATACCCAGCAGAAAATAAAATTTTTTTAAATAAATAAGCACATAAATTCAATCTTACTAGCAAGCAAATCAATGTAAATTCAAGCATAACAAAATACCATTTGCACCTACCAAATATTTAAATAATATGCATACCAGAAAACAGTGCTAAGAACAGCATAAATTGACCCAACTTAAAAAAAAAAAGGCAATAAAGTTCAAGAACCATAAATAATGTTTAAAGCCTTTTATAGAATAATCTCACTGCTAGGAAATGTATGTTAAAAAATTAGTTAAAAGATGAAAAAGATCTATACACAAAGGTAACCACTGCAGATTTATCCAAAAAAAAAAAAAAAAAAACTCAAAATCTAGTGAATGCCTGCTAAGAACAATCAACAATGATGTTCAATAAGAATTGGTCAGGTATATTATGGTTGGTTTATCCACTAATGGAATAGTACATAGCCATTAAAAACCAATGATTATGAAGACTATATAGCAACTTGAAAGAATGTTTCCA
Source organism: Cheirogaleus major (assembly GCA_963574435.1). Taxonomy (NCBI): domain Eukaryota; kingdom Metazoa; phylum Chordata; class Mammalia; order Primates; family Cheirogaleidae; genus Cheirogaleus; species Cheirogaleus major. The sequence continues at coordinate 39,196 of CAUYPO010071184.1, forward strand.
ATAGTTTCAAGTGAATAATGAATTTTTAAATGTATACATGCTATAATTATAACCACAAAAATATCTTTACGTGGAGACAAAGACAGCAGAAGCAAGAAAGAAGGAAAGCAGCTATTGTGCTAAGGTATTTGATTTTTTCCTCAAACGTCACTGTAGTGGACATCTGTGGTTTTTGCCTAGCCAGCATTCATTCCCTATTCTTCTATAAAATCCTTCTAATTTTCCTTTGGGGAACAATCCCTCCCTGTCTCTCAGCAATGTGGTTTGGATGAAGCTAAGTCTACTCCCCACTCAGGCCTGACCAACCAGAGCATTTTATCTCCTGAAGCACAACTGGTTCAATGACATGCATACAAGGTCAGCCAGCCAGGACAATCAGATTCCATCCAGAAACCTCTGCTCACTTCTGGAGAAATGGCACTGTTCGTCTAGATTTGCTAAGCAAGTAGAATAGCAGCTTGAAGTGGCTGGTGGCCATTTTTGCTAGGGGAGAGTCTCTTTGAAAATGAGGTTACAGAGAAAAAGCAAAAACTAAGAGATTGTAGGAAGAAGAGGAGAGGCAAAAAGACATAAGTAGTTGTGAAATTATTTAAGCCCTTGAATCTAAGCCTGCCTGATGCCAGGTCTATTTCTGGACTTTACAGTTACAAGAGCCGATTCCCTTTAAATGGAGTTTCTATAACCCTTTTAATAGAGTTTTTACTAATATGGTTGTTAAGACATTTTTCTACAATTACAAAATTTAGACTTTTTTTCTTAAGTATCAAGCACAGTGGTCTACCTAAAACCTGACTCTGAACACACTTTTCTTTCCATCATCATCATGTTCTACAGTGAACCTAGTCAATGCCTGCTGACAAGCACTGTGCTGAGTTGTTTTTAATGTGCCTTTTCAAATTTTTTTGCGGCAATACTGTATAAGATAGATATTATTTTACAATTTAGAAATTAAGATTCATGGAGATTAAAGAACTTGCCAGATAATAAAAACAAATAAAATAAAAACAAAACCATTGATTGTTTACCTTGGTTTATCTGATTTCAAAGTCTATGCACTTCCTACTAAAATTATCCTTCCACTTTATTAGCTGGATTGTTCACTTATTCATTTAAGAATATCTTGATGTTTCAGGTAGGCATTGATACCAAAAGATTCTTACCTAAAGAAGTCCAAAGCACACTGGTTGACCATCTTGCCTTCATCTAAACACCGCCTCGGATCCTTCTCTTCCCAGCGGCACAGCATGAACTCCTTGTTGGGCTTATCACACTGAGCTCCATAGTGATGGGCCGCAGCTTTAAGCACAGCAGAACTCACTTTCACCTGGGAAGGGAAAGATGGAAGAGACCACAGACTGTGAGCCAGAAGATCACTTTCTCTACTTTACCTCATGCTGGTCAGAACAGAGAACACAAAGGTGGCACTGTTCTGACTTTACCAAGAAAATTGAAGACTGGGGGCTGTCAAAATAATTCTTTATGATCTACAGTGCTTTAGAGACCATGAAACTCTTTTACATACATTGTTTTCTTCACCTTTACAATAATATCATTAAGTTGATATTATTATCCCCATTTGAGAGATGAAGAAACGGTAGCCCTAATAGAATCTTTAGATATTCATGGTAGAGAGAATGGCTGTGAAGGAGAATAGAGGCTTCTGGGATGTAGGGGGAGGAACCAACTCTGGGGAGCTTTGCTCAGTTTCTACTCCAGGAATAAAATTAATGGTATAAGGATACAGAAAATTCCCAAAGGACTAGAGAATCACAGAAGATGAGAGACTGGAAAGGATAAGAAAGCACATGTAGAAAGCAAGTTATTCTAACTAATAATAAAGTACTAAAACCTGCAAATTTTTAAAAAAATCATAACTTAGAGCATCTCTAAGATTGCCAATCCTGTAACTACGCCCACCAGTCTCCCTCACTCACATTTCAGTAGGTTTTCTTGAGAAGAAACATGGTGTAGTTGCAGTTAGCTCATAGAGGACTGCAAACAGGCCAGGGCCTATCTAATATCTGCTGCAGCAAGGGTCCTGCTAGCCTCTTTTCTGCACTATCTTTTCCTATAGCAACACCATAATGATTTAATGACTGTAACTTAACAGAACATTTTGTGACCTGGGAGAACCACCCTCCTCATTCTTCCTTTTCAAAACTGTCTTGGCTATTCTTTCAGATGAACACTGGCCCCAATTTAATTTGCACTTGAATTGCGTTGAATTTAGTTATATATTAAATTAGGAGGCAATGGGCACTTCGATAATATTGGGTCTCTGCTCAAATTTCATGTCCCCAGAGACCCTTTCCCTAATCATCTTTTTTTGGGGAAGGGGTGGACAGAGTCTCACTCTGTTGCCCCCGGGCTAGAGTGCCGTGGCATCAGCCTAACTCATAGCAACCTCAAACTCCTGGGCTCAAGCAATCCTTCTGCCTCAGCCTCCCGAGTAGCTGGGACTTCAGGCATGTGTCACCATGCCCAGCTAATTTTTTCTATATATATTTTTAGTTGGCCAATTAATTTCTTTCTATTTTTAGTAGAGACGGGGTCTCGCTCTTGCTCAGGCTAGTTTCGAACTCCTGACTTTGAGCGATCTGCCCGCTTCAGCCTCCCAGAGTGCTAGGATTACAGGCATGAGCCACCGTGCCCAGCCCTAATCATCTTATATAAACTATCACCAGTGGCCACTCACGTGATCTACATGTGACCACTAGAATATAAGCTCCAAGAGGGCAAGGATTTTGTTTTCAACAGAGCTCTAATACTGCAAAGATTTCAATTCTTCCTAAATTAAGCGACAGTAACTAAATGTAATGTTTACTATGGTACACCAAGCACCCAAAATTAGCACAAGTAGCTGCTGAGCACCCACTCTTTGCCAGGCAATTAGGATACAACAGTTACAAAAGAGATACAAATACATGAATTATACCCTCTCATCCAGAATACTGCATTTCTCTACATTCATTCATTCATTCATTCAGGCCATTCTTGTCCTTCAGTTAAAATCATAGTTTCCTTCATATAAGAACCTTGCACATTTCTTGTTTATTCCTAAGTATTTAACCATTTCTGATACCACATAAATAGGATATTTTTGTTTATTATATTTTCAAACTGTTTATTGATTGTTTGTACATTGCATATTCTCTCTAGCCATCTTACTGAACTCTCATAGTTCTGATACAAAACTCAAGAGAATTAACAGAAAAACTAAACTACCATTTACAAAGAGAAACTGTTTTCCTTCCTTTCTGTTATTTATATCTTTTGTCTTCTTATTCTCTTTTCCTATCTTATTGCTCTGACCAAATCCTCCAGGATAATTCAGATGAACAGCAATGACAGTAGCAACCTTGTCTTTTTATAAACTTTAAAGCATAGTTTAGTAGGATATTTGCTGTTGGCATCTGGGATACAGTTGTTTGGATATTCCTTGCTAAGGAAGTTTCCTTCTAATCCTAATTGGTTTTGCTTTACTGTTGTTGTTTCTCCACCAGGAAAAACTGAAATTTTAGACTTTTTATTATTCTATAAAGGTAACACAGAGCATTAACAGATTATCTAAAACTGACCCACTGTATTTCTAGAATAATACCTAGTCTATCATAGTGTATTATGCTTTAATACACTACTGGATTTGATTTGCAAAATTAAGAATTTTTATATAAGAATGGTCTATTTTGTTTTTAATGCACTTTACACAGCTAGGTTAAGTTATTAATAAGATAAAATGCAAGGAAAGATGAAGAGTAATTCATCTACACACGATAGAAGAGAATAAATTTATGACTATGTCTACTAATGTTACAACTTTACAATTATCAAAGCATAGGTAAAGTTATAATGTAAGTGAAATTTGCCATGATGATTCTAATAAATTTATGTTAAAAATCTGTAAAGTTTTTACATTAAAGTTTTTGAAAATAAAAAATTTATATGAGTGGTACACATTTGCTTGCTTTATTACCTATAAACAGCTGGGAGAATAGAAATCAACACTCAAACTTATTTTAAAGCTTAATATATTTTAAAAATTAAGTTATCTATATTGACTTCCTTATCAAATGCCTTGAAATATCTTTAAATAGCCGATTTAATTATTCAAATGCCCATGGCTATCATGCCCAAAAAAGCCTGCAGCATTATTTGTTTTACTTCCCTACAAATGCGAAGATCTTAATCAAAATGAACATGTACACCCACGACGCTGAGCATGTAAAACACCATCCCTGTCACAGGGAAATCAAGGATGAGAGTCACTCATTGAATCTATTTCCTAACCCATGAAAGAAAGAGATGTGCTCGAGAGGTTACAGCGAGTCAGCAGCAACCCCAGAACTGGAACACAAAGACTGTGACCTCCAATCAGGCTTTTCCCCTTTACGTCACCATCACTGAGGTGGCAAAGAACTTGAGATGTCACCATATCCCCTCACCTGCTTCTTCACTAAGACTGATGAATTCCAACAGAAACAACATCCTTTCACAGCTGCTTAGTGTGAATACCCTCTCAAATTCATTCAGCTCTCTTTGTCTCAAAGAACACCGAATTCAACATCCTTCCTCATTTATTCTCACGACAGTCTCACTGCACAGCAGGATTACAGTCTGCAGGTGTTGCAAGTGAGACAGACAAAGTCACGATCTACAGCCAATCAATTTCCTCGTCCTGCTCTTGCTTCCTTAAACTATGTCTGCACCTTTTTGTATAGTAACTAATTTATACCATGCCTTATATTTTCCTTAACGTATGTAAAATAGAGAATGATACTTATTTTATAAAACTGTTATGAAGGTTAAATTAGTTAGTACATTAAAAAATAAGAACAGTGCCTAGCACAAAGTACATCATAAATATTAGCAATTATTTTTATTTTTACTCAAAATGATCAGTGTGCCCAAGGAATTTCCAGCCCAAAACTTCTGACTACTTTTTCATTCGGAATGTGTCATAACTCCTAAGTCAATGAGGTTCAAAATGTGTTTAACTTGCTACCCAATCCTGCTCTTTCTTCTGGTTTCCCCAGTCTTATTGTCAGGTTGCAAATCTGACATTGATTCCTGCCTTCAATATCTAATCCATTGCTAAGTCTTATCAATTCTAGATATATTTTTTCTTTCCTCTTTGTAAGCATAATCACCAATTAGGTCGGGGTCATTAATACCTTTCTCAATTTTTTTTAACAGCAACTGAGATTAATCTTCCTGCTTTTCTTTTCCTCTCTTCAAACCATTCTTTGGAGCTGCTAGGGTATCTTCTTCCTAAATGACAATTCTTATTTTACTCTGCTATTAAATTATAATAGCAACCAAACCCTCAAAGGATTCAACCTTAACAGCGGAATAAAGCCTGAACTTATTACGGGGTATTCAAAGCCTTCTGGACCCAAACTATCCTGCCAGCCTTCTCACCCACAACACTTCAAAAACGGACTATTTTCCTGGGAGGCCGAGGCAGGCGGATCGTTTGAGCTCAGGAGTTCGAGACCAGCCTAAGCAAGATCGAGATTCCGTCTCTACTAAAAATAGAAAGAAATTAGCTGGACAACTAAAAATATGTAGAAAAAATTAGCCGGGCATGGTGGCGCATGCCAATAGTCCCAGCTACTAGGGAATCTAAGGCAGGAGGATCGCTTGAGCCCAGGAGTTTGAGG
>CAUYPO010071185.1:0-33812 GCA_963574435.1 Cheirogaleus major
TGGGAAGGGGGAGGAGAGCAAGGGTATATTCACACCATATGAGTGTGGTGCACACCATTTCGGGGGTGGACATGCTTAACGGTCTGACTTAGGTGGGGCAGAGGCAATATATGTAACCTAAACATTCATACCCCTGTAATATGCTAAAATATAAAAAAAAAACAATTAGGAAAGACTTATGATTTCCCCAGAAATATTAATTATTAGAAATAAAGAGAATAGACTTTCAACCTAAAGATTGCTTCTGCATAATGGCTACCTTATGAAAAGAGTTAACATTTCTTTTGGCTTCTTGCTACAACCCAGAGTAAGCTTCATGTGGTCATTTTATTGCCAAAACAATCAACACACTAAAGTCTTAGTAGGATATCATTAGAGTTCATTCTAAATGGCTGGCAAATTATTTAGTATTGCCCCATCTGGCTCTCACGCCACATAGTTTTACCAATTGTAATCCATAGAAACCAATTATTAACAAGTTTCTACAGAAGTATTGGGCTTAAAATGAACGTTTATAGCAGCACAATTCACAATTTGCAAAGATGTGGAAACAACCCAAGTGCCCATCAATACATGAGTGGATTAATAAAATGTGGTATATGTATATCATGGAGTACCATTCAGCTATAAGAAACAATGGTGATATAGCATCTCTCGTATTTTCCTGGATAGAGCTGGAACCCATTCTACTAAGTGAAGTATCCCAAGAATGGAAAAACAAGCACTGCATGTACTCACCAGCAAATTGGTATTAACTGATTAACACCTAAGTGGACATATAGGAATAACATTTATCATGTGTCGGGCAGATGGGAGGGGGTGTAAGGGATGGGTATATACATGCATAATGAGTCCAATGCCCACCCTCTGGGGGATGGACATGCTTGAAGCTCTTATGCTGGGGGGGCAGGGGGGGAAAGGCAACACACGTAACCTAAACATTTGTACCCCCATAATATGCTGAAATAAAAAAAAACTCTGAGGAACTTAAAAAAAATAAGTAAATAAAAATGTTTTATTTTCCCCACATCTTATGCAGATATACAGTTTACTTAACTTGCACAAACGTTTTTCAATTTTATTTTTCCTTAGTTCTTGACATTAAACACATTTTGGTTTTCAGTAGCTTATTTGCATTTCTATTTGTATGTCATTTCACATGAGCATTTGATGGATCCTCAAATACTGGAAATACTGTGATTAACGCTTAAATTCTGTTTAGTTTGCCTGCTCAGTTCTCATTACTATCTTCTTAACAAGGTAAGAAAGGTGCCTAAATGGAAGTAAAATTTAATCAAGAGATTTGGCTGTGTGTTAGTAAGTCCTTTGAAATTGTGGTAGAAGTGGAGATTATGTTCCTTGCTTTCCTTAATGTGAAGAACCTAGGTTTTCAGGGAAAAATCATCTTGAAGACGAGATCATCTGCCAAAATGTGCAAAGTGACAGCTCCCAAAGGCAACGGAGTATAGCTTAAAGAATTTTAACCACTTAGCTTTCTCCTGATATAAATGTTTGCCACAATCCTTTAATCATTTCCATATTAGGCACAACATTTTTTTATTGCACATTTATTTTCAAAATGTTCTTATCTGAGAGCATGATTAGCAAGTGCTATGTTGTAAAATATAGCTCTGATTAGATAGATATATTGGGGAGCATTAGTATAATCAGACTCATTAGAATCATTATTCTAAGGCTTGTTAACTTATTTGCTTTATTAGATTTGCTGCAAGATAGATTCTGATATTAAATGCAATGAGAATTTTTTTCTTCAGATTTAATACTAATACATATTGTCATGCTCAGGTTTTATGAAAAGTCTAGATAGTTATTTCCAAAAGAAATCGTTAACTAATATTTTATTTAAGTTTTGAATGCTAATTAAAAATATGTTAATCTTCACTGTTTTAGGATAAACAAAACAGAGTTATAATGTTTGCCCTAAACTAATTTTATTGACAAAACTTTGGCATCATGAAATGCTGAAACTCCAGATTTAGTGAAAACCTTACAGTGATTTGATGAATTTTGAAATTTGTCCAAACACTTAATTTTGTAAAGCATCTGTTATAGACCAACTCCTGGAATGTTAAACATTTCTGTATGTGTTCCACTTGTTTTGTTAAAAAAGTTCTCTTCATTATATTCAACATTTTTTTCTCAACATGATACTCTGGCAAGCCAGATTCCCAACAAGAAACTGAGGTAACCCTAACAATATCTGTACCCCCATAATATAATGAAATAATAAAAAAAAGAAATAAACAAAAAACAAAAAATAAATTAATTAAAATTTAAAAAAATATAAAAAAAGAAAGAAACTGAGATAAATGAAAGCATATAACATATTATTTTTAATTTTCTCTAAATCTGAAGGTATATTATTACTAGTTTAATTAAACATCACTGAGAATTGACTTACTATGTGACAAATCTCTAAGTATTTAGTAAAATAATTTCTATTTATAAATTGAAAATACTGTTTTTAACCTTTTGTAAGAACAAGAGGACAGAAGGGAGATTCTTCATTATTGTGAGCAAAGCAAATAGACATTTAAGCTTACAAATGTTTATTTAGTATTTTTATATCATCAGTTCATAAAGGCAAATAAAATAAAATATACATTGTGTTTTGTTTCAAACAACTCTTACAAATACATGGGCAATTACTACACTGTGACTTCATAACTTTCAGGTGGTTACAACAAAATATTCTCCACAAACACTTTCTTTCTCAGGAAGCAAATATTAGGAGCACTTTGAAGCATTTTTTAATTTCCATCAAGTTGTAGAACAATGAAATATGCAAAGCTTATGAAAAGCTCAGGTTATCATTTGACCCAACATAGTGGGAAGTCAGCATTTGATTTTATATATGAAAAAATTATACAAACTACTAGGTTCCATGTGTACATCAATCATCAGTTATAGAGCTTTATGCATTGAAAATTAAGATATGATAACCTCTACTTTCATTTTTTACACTCTCTTTCCTTTAAAAAAATATCTCAGGCTGCTCCTCATTGGAGCAGTCCACTCTCTACTGACTTTGAGAATGTACTATACTTTCTATACTCTGTCTTTAAACTCAAGGTCTCCTCAATTTGCAGAGGTTGACCCATTCTTTCTCTAGAATGTACTAATACACTTTGGCACTTTGGAAAAAACCCTCTGAGGACACTAATAATAACTTGTCATATTAATTCTCATCAAAATAAGTCCTGACTTTTGAAAGCTATTGCACTTAAACATCAACATCTGGCACAAAACGAGTCTTTCCTTATTTGTAATTTTATATACAAGTAAGCATTATCTTTCTGATGGTGTATTATTCTATAAGCAGCCACTGAGTTGCCAGACAGAGCCACATGAAAACTTAAATGCATAGGATTTGCAAAGTACATTACAACTCTTAATTATTCTAATTTATGATCATTTTTAAAATAAACCTGTCTCACAGTAATAGTCTAAAATCTATTTATTAATTAGGAACTTTGCATTTCATAGCATTCATTCTGAAAAATGGGGATATCAATTATACATGAAGAATACAAATTTCACAGTGTTAATTTGTATGCATATTATCAACAGATGAATATAAATGCATTTCAAATTGATTCTTGAGCTGGGTCAATGGTGTGCAGCTATATTCCCAGCTACTCCAGAGGCTGAGGCAGGAGGATCGCTTTACCACAGAAGTTCAAGTCTGTAGTGCATTATGATAGCACTTGTGAATAGCCACTACACTCCTGACTGGGCAACATAGTGAGACCCCATCTCTAACAACAACAACAAAAATTTTTAAATCAATTTTTTAATATTCCATATATGTTCAATTGTGGATAATATATTGATGCTAATAATATAATCAATAAATATAAGTTTCTAGATATATATGGATATAGATATACCAACACTTTATAACTTCAATGAAGTACCAACACTGGGAATTTCTTTTACATCTTGATATCAACTGTCCATCTATCCTCCTCTGTTTTGAGGAGTTTCACATTGTTTGTGGCCATTAATAAGATATTTATATATAGCTTAGTTTGGAAAAAATTCTGAAATGAGTCCAGTTCATTTCAGTAGGGAGTTTCCAGGGTCCCTACATATGGTTATACACTTTGTATACTGTACAACACTAAGGAATGGTATTCTACATCATATTCTATGTGAATAAAATAAACTGCTAGAATTGAAGACAGACCTCACTAATAACATAGGCAGGAGACAAATTGAACCTTAAGGTAGCTGTAAATGGAAGATCCACATAACAGAAGGATAAAACAAAAACAATAATAAACAAACAAACAAACAAAATACCAAGAACTACAGAAGTTTTCCTCACATGGTATGTCTGTATCTTCAGAAGTGGGTCAAGGGATTTTGTTTGCCAGGTTCCTTTCTATTATCTGTAGGCATTAGCTTTGCATCCAGGCATTGACTAGGCTCTCCCACAGCTCTAAATCACAGGAAATAAACTTACTCCGAAGTTCTGGCAATAGTAATCTCTGCTTCCTGGCTCTCAGCTTTCCAAGTGTAGTCTATTTTTCCTCCAGCCCCTGAATTCTCTCAACTCAAGTCTCCTTTGCTCCACCCCATCTTCCAATCCAGTCGACTACACTAATTTCTCAAAGATCCTGAATGGTGTCCAATTTTCTATTTTCTTTAAAAGTTTATTGTTGTAGTATAAACACAGTGCCCTGGTACCCTAGTAGTTCCTTTTGAATATTAAAGGCCTCTTTTGTAAATAACAAATAAATAAATTTTGATTCTTTTCAATGGAAATCCTACCTCAATTGATTAAATGAAAAAATTTACCAACAACCAACATGGAAGAGAAGGAAAGGAAGAAAAAAGTAGTTATATTTTATTTATCAGAAAGTTTTTGTCCCTAAAATATAAACCAGAGCTGATTCTTTAGGTAGGCAAGGACCCAAGTCAATGATGAAGGGAATATTATTTGTTCTCATCATATACTTTTTTTTTTTTTTTTTTTTTTTGAGACAAAGAGTCTAACTCTGTCACCCCTGGTAGAGTGCTATGGTGTGATCATAGATCACTGCAACCTCAAACTTCTGAGCACAAATGATCCTCTTGCCTCAGCCTCCTGAGTAACTGGGACTGCAGGAGTGTGCCACCACATCTGGCTAATTTTTTTGTATTTTTGGTAGATACGGGGGTCTTGATATTGTTCAGGCTGGTCTTGGAACTCCTGAGCTTAATTGATCCTCCTGCCTCAGCCTCCCAGAGTGCTAGGATTACAGGTGTGAGCCACCACCCCCTCCCAGCAAATGCATTTGTTTATGTAAATTAATTAAAAAAGAGTTTCATGCCTAAGAAAAAGATTTAATAATATCTTTTGTTTGACCTCACAATGATGACTTCATTTCTTGCTATTTAGAGATCTGGAAGGAAGAATTATATCACTTTAGAAAGGACGACTGAAGCACTCTAAGGTCAACATTTCAAATTCTTCTCCTCAGTGTTTGAAATGAGGGAAATCATTTGCAATGGTCCAAAGAGAATATGATCAAGACAAAATTGAAGACAATTTTACCAAAGAAATATAACATTTGAATTTATTTTACATTTTTTCCTCACTATTGATTTTCAACACTTTTTCATGTACTTATGAGTCACTTGTATTTCTTTACCTTCTTTGTTTTTAGTTACTTCTCACAGTTTTTCCTTTTTCTATTTATGTTCATTTTTTCTTATTTATTTTAAAAAACTCCATACATATGTATAAGTGTACACACATGAACCCATAAATGCACACACATAGAAGTTAATTGTAGAGATGACAGCCCTAAAATACGATAACAAGGAAGTAGAAAGAGTATGCAGTTAGGTAGTTTTGGCATTAAATTAGATGAGCAAGAAAGTAGAAGGTCATTCTGGGTTTTTGAAGCTGTAGATACTAAAAGCTGTTTTTACATTGTTCTCCTGGAGTCAGTTTACACTTGGGAGAAATGGTTGTGTGCCTGTTGGCAAAGAAGAATACATAATGTGCTCTTTTACATTCTTTGCCTCTTTGTGGTTACACCTCCTTGCAGGATCATGTGAATAATTCTTGCCAATAATATATGAACAAAAATGAAGTATGTCTCTTCCATACCCACATTGGTAGGTTTTACCAACGGGTAAAAGGGAATTCACAAAGAAAATTAGAAAATATTTAGAAAAGAATGAAAGTGAAAACACAACATACCCAAACTTATGCAATCTAGCCAAAACAGCACTTAAGTAAAAAGCTATAGTGGTAAACATAAATATTAAAAAGAAGAAAGATTTCAAATCAATAATCTAAGCTTATACTTTAAGAAACCAGAAAAAGAACAAACAAAACTTGAAGCAAGCAGAAGGAAGGGAACAATAAAAATTAGAGTAAAAATAAAAGAATAGAAAAACACAAGAAAATGAACAAAAGCAAAAGTTTGGTTGGTTCTATGAAAAGATAAAATTGAGAAACTTTAGGTAGACGGAAAAAAAAGGAAAGAAGAATTAAATTATTAAAATCAGTAATGCAAAAGAGGATATTAGTGCTGACCTTACACAAATTAAAAGGATTATAAGAGGATACTGTATAGAACTGCATACAAAAAAAATTAGAGAATATAGACAAAATGGACAAATTCCTAGGAACATACAAACTACCAAATTGACTCAAGAAGAGGCAGAAAATTTGAATTGGTCTACAACAGTTAAAAAGATTGAGTTAGTAATCAAAAAACTTCCTGCCTAGAGAAGTCCAAGGAAAGATTATTTCACTGTTGAAATCTACTAAAAGTTCAAAGAAGAATTAACACCATTGGTTTTCAAACTGTTACAAATAATAGAAGAGGAATGAACACATCCAAACTAATTCAATAAAGTCAGCATTACCCTGATAACAAAGTCAGACAAAGACATCACAATAAAATTCTATATCAGTATAACTTACCAACGTAGATGAAAAAATCTTCAACAAGACACTAGTGAACTGAATACAGCAGTGAATGAAAAGGATGGATCATGATCAAGTGTAATTTATCCCAGTAAGGCAAACATAGCTCAAAATATAAAAAACAAATTGATATAATACATTATATCAGTAAAACAATGTAAAAAGTTTCAATGGATGCAGAAGGAACATTTGATGAAATCCAACACCCTTCCATGATAAAAACTATCAACAAACTAGTAATAGAAAAAAATATATATTAACCTGAAAAAGAATATCCATTAAAAAGCCACAAATAACATCATATTAATTTATTTCTTTTTATTTAAATCTGGACTTTTATAGTAAATCATATTAAATTTTGAAAGCTAGCATTTTAATGTTCAGGAGCAAGACAAGGACGTCCCTTCTTTATACTTTTATTCCACATTGTCCTGGACGTCCTAGCTAAAGCAATTATAATAACGTGTGTCCAGATTGGAAAGGAAAAGGGAAATGTATCTCTATCAGTATATGAGATGATATTGTATAGAAAACCCTGAATTATCTACCCTAAACAAACAAACAAGTGAAAAATTAGGACTAATAAATGAGTTCATTTAGCAAAGTATCATAATACAAGGTCACCATACAAAAATCACTTTCATATCCATATATTAGTCATGAAAAATCTGAAAGTAAAACTAAATAAATAATTAAATTTACAGTAATATCTATAAAATAAGATATCTAGAAATAGATTTAACCAAGGAAGTACAAAACTTGTCCATTGAAAACCATAAGACATGCTTAAACCAAATTAAAGATCTAAATAAATTAAATACATCCCATTTTCAAGGATTGGAAGGTTTAATATTATTACAATGGTAATATTCCAAAACTTGATTCACAGACTCAATGTAATCCCTATCCTGACTGCTTTTTCTTTTCTTCAGAAGCAGACAAGCTGATCCTGAAATTAATATGGAATTGCATGGATAACTGAATAATCAAAATCAACTTTTTAAAAGAAAGCTAAGTCATACGACTCACATCTCTTGCTTTTAAAACTTACTACACAACTATAGTAATACAAGCAGTGTAGCACTGGTGAAAGGATAGACATATAAAGCAAATAAATATAATTGAGAATCCAGAAATAAACCCATACACTTACATTCAATTCATTTTTCACAAGGGTGCTAAGTCCATCAATAAGAAACATAGTCTTGTTCCATGGCGCTGGAACAACTGGATATCCAATGCAAAAGAAAGAAGTTGGACACTTTACCACATCATATGGAAAAATTAACACAAAATGGATCAAAGGTGTAAATGTAAGAGCTAAAACTAAAAAACTCTTAGAAGGAAGCATAGGTTAACATCTGTGTGACCTACAATTAGGCAAAGTTTTATAGGATATGACACCAAAATCACAAGCAATAACAAGAAAAAGATAAATTGGACCTCATAAAAATTAAAAACTACTCTGTCTTGAAGGACATTAATAAGAAAGTGATAAGAATGTTCGTAGAATGGTAGAAAATATTTGTGAATAATATGGCTGTTAAAGATCTAGTGCCCAGAATATATAGAGGATTCTTACAACTCAAGAAACTAAAAGCAAATGACTCAATTTAAAACAAAGTAAAGGATATGCAAATGGCCAATAAGCATACAAAAAGATACTTGAGATAATTAGTTTTTTAAAACATATAAATCTAAATAAATAAGATACTACTTCACAATCATTAATTTATAATAACTTTTTTTAAAGAACAAGAAAAAGTGTTGTTGAGAATATGGAGAAATTTGAAGCTTCATACATTGCTGGTGGGAATGTAAAATGGTACAGGCACTGTGGAAAACAGATTGACATTAACTCAAAAAGTTACAAAATGATTCACTATAGGACCCAGAAATTTCACTCCTAGGTATATACCCAAGAAAATTGATAATATATGTTCAAATCAAAACTTGTACAGTAATATTCATAGCATTATTATTCTTAATAACCAAAAGTATAAACAACCCAAATATCCATCAGTTTATTAATACATAAAAAGATGCGGGATACCTGTACAATGGAATGCTATAAAGCCGTAGAAAGGAATGAAGTACTGATATATGCTACAACATGAAAACCTTATGCCAAATGAAAGAAACTGGACATAAATGACCACATATTATATGATCTCATTTATATAAACTGCCGAGAACAGGCAAATTCATAGAAAAAGAAAGCAAATTAGTAGTTGCCAGGCAATGGGAGAGAGGAGCGAATTGGTACTAACTGCGTATAGGTATGGGGTTTCTTTTTGGGGTGAAGGAACTATTCTGGAATTATGTAATGGTGATGGTAGCACAATATAGTGAAAATACTAAAAAACAGTGAAGTGTATACTTTAAAAGTCATTAATTTTATACTATATGAATTCTATCTCAGGACAAATACAAAAAATAGAATTATACTACATGACCCCATCACCAAGTGGTATTATCTCAGGAATGTGTTTCTGCTTCAACATCTGAAAATGAAACATTGTAATAGGCCATATTAATAGAAGAAAGCCCAAATCCATATAATCATATTCACAGATGCAGAAAAAGCATTTGATGAAATCCAACAGACTTGTGTGATAAAGAATTTCATAAAACTAAGAATAGAAACACATTTCCATATTTTAATAGAGGACAATCTATGGAAAAACCATGGTTAACACAATATTTTTGGTGGAAGACTGAAATCTTTCCACCTATGACCAGGAATAAGAAAAGAATGTCCACTCTCATCATTTATATTTCTTATTATATTTCTTATATTTTACAATATTCTGGAGGTTTTATCCAGAGGATTTTTTTTCAGAGACAAAGTCTTGCTCTGTCACCCAGGCTAGAATGCAGTGACATCATCATAGCTCACTGCAACCTCAACGTCCTGGGCTCCAGAGATCCTTCTACTGCAGCCTCTCAAGTAGCTGGGACTATAGGCATGCACTCCCATGCCCAGCTAATATTTTCTATTTTCAGTAGAGACAGGGTCTCACTGTTGCTCAGGCTTGTCTCAAACTCCTGAGCTCAAGTGATCATCCTGCCTCAGGCTCCCAGAGTGCTAGGATTACAGGTGTGAGCCACCATGCCTGGCCCTAAGCAGGGTAATTGGAAACAAAAAATAAATATATAAATAAAAGCTTCCAGATTGGAATGAAAAAAGTAAAACTGTATCATTTTACAGATAGCATGACCTCGAATATAAAAAATCCTAAGGAATCCACAAAATATATTATTAGAATAGTAAATGAATCCAGCAAGTTTTCAGAATAAAAGATAAAGAAAATATACCAAATATACAAAAATAAGTTATATTTTTATATACCAGTTAAGAACACAACAAAAATGAGACTAATAACAAGATTCCGTTGATAATAGTATCAAAAAGAATAAATATTTTGGAATAAATTTAATAAACGTAGTTCAATACTAGAACATTAACAACAACAAAGTATTGTCAAAAGAAATTAAAGAAGGTATAATTAATAGAACAGTATCTCATGTTCATGGATTGGAAGATTTAAATATTGTTAAGATATCAATATACTTTTCAAATTTATCTGCAAATTTAGTGCAGTCTCAGTCAAAATCATAGCCGATATTTTTTGGCAGAAGGTGATTCTAAAATTTACATTGATAATTAGGGGACCAAAAATCAGCCAGTAATCTTGGAAAAAGATCAAGTTGCAAGACTCACTTTTCTAAATTTCTACATTTAGAAATTGATTTTTGACAAGGTTGCCAAGACAATGCAATGAAGGAAAAATAGTCTTTTCAACAAATAGTGCTGAGACAACTGTAAATCCACATTCATATCCACATTTCACTTCACAAACAAGCAGATGGAGGCTGGGGCTGTGAGTGGTGGGGTTGGGGCTGAGAGTGGTATGCGCAACCAACACAGCCATCACTGCCCAGCGGAACATCCACATCCTCGGGGATTCTCTGTGCCTAGATGTGGCAGTACTATAGCAGCAGCACCTTCCACAAAAGTGCAAGAGTATTCCTTTCACTAGTAGTTCCTCCTTTTCATCCCCATGACAGCCTTTGGCTTGGAAATTGACTGTTACAGTGTCTGAAGTGAAAGCTGAAACTGAAGAGTTAGCATCTAGAGTTCTAGGTGAGCACATCCATTTCCAGCAGACCCAACGGAACTAAAAAATCTGCAGCACAGGCCAGTAAAGGTCAGGGGGGCACTCTGACCACTCCAAGGACTGTACATGATGCCGCAGACTATGGTGGACCCTGCCAGTGAGGCCTGGGGGGCTGGCTAGATCTCCTCCTTAGCCCAGAGTGGGGCCTATGTCATCACTCCCTTCCACTGCACTGACCTGGGAATTACCATCCTGGCAAATAGAGGCTTTATCCCTAGGAAGAACATGAATTCTGATATCCAGAATAAAGTCCAGATAGAAGGAGAAGTGAACCTAGTTGGCATGGTGAGGCTGATAGAAACCAGGAAGCCTTTTGTCCCCCAGAACAATTCAGAAAGGAACCACCTGCATTATTAGGACCTGAAGGCCATGGCCAGAATCACAGGCACAGACCCCAATTTCATCAATAGCAACTTCTAAAACACACTCTCTGCAGGACCCCTTAGAGGTCAGATCAGAGTCACTGTGAGGAATTAGCACATGCAGTACATTGTAACCTGGTATTAACTCTGTGCAGGCACATCATGCCTGTGGATTAAGAAATTCCTATGCCAAATACTTGACATGTGATGACATCAGTTGATATAGCCTGGTCCCCCCAAACTGAGGAGTTTCTGAAGAGGTGGAATAGAGACTGATTTTATGCTGGATCATGTACTATTGGTATAAATAAAAGTCCTAGGACTCCCTTTCTATCATAAAAAGCAAACAAACATTAACCTAAAATGGCTCATATATTTATATATAAGAACTAAATGGATAAAACTCTCACAAGAGAACATAGGTATAAATATTCATGATCATGAATTAGGCAATCATTTCTTAGCCATGGCTTTGAAAACAAAAGTGATCAAAAAATAGATAATTTTGACTTCACCAAATTAAAACCTTTTCTGCCTCAAAGGACACTATCAAGAAAGTGTAAAAATGGCCTACAGCATGAGAAAAAATGTTTAGAGATTGTATATATGATAAAAGCCTTGTATACAGAATTTTTAAGTAACCCTTACAACTCAAGAATAGAAAGACAAATAACCCAATTAAAAACTGTGCAAAGGATTTGAATAGACATTTCTTCTAAGAAGGTATACATCTAACCACGAACACATGAAAATATGCCATAAATCATTAGTCAACGGGGAAATGAAAACCAAACCCACAATGAGCTACCTCTTCACCTTCACTAGTGTAACTAAAAGCTCAGAACTTGTCCTTGAGGCCACGTCGGAAGAAAAAGAACAAGTGGTTTGAGGAAGAAAGAGAAGTTTATTACTTTGCTGGCAAAGGAAGAAAATGGTAGACTGTTGTCTCAAAATCCAAATTCCTGTACATAGCAAAAATATAGAGTTTTTAATGGAAGGTCCCTCAGTTCTAGGCTACTGTCATTGAACTGCAATTAATAATTCCAATCATCCCATCTCTGCCTAAGACAAAGCCTGTGATCTCTGCCCACCTCGGAGGCCCACCCAGACCTCCCCTGGCCAGGTGCAGGGCCTGGGATGGAGCTGATAGTTCAGCTGAGATATCTCCTATAACACAAAGAACAAAAGACATTTCCCTACCCCTCCCAACCACCTGCATGAGGTAGGTATGCAGGCCTCAGTTCCCCAAAAGAGGGGAAGGGAGTTTTAAAGAGACAGAAAACATCTTTTGCCATTTTTCTTCCAGGCCATTCCCTCTGTTACATATTCCCCACTCTGAATTTTAAGCTTCCATATCTATAGGAGGAGGGGTGACTACTCAGTTACACTAGGATGGCTAAAATCAAAAGGCCAGACAATAAAAGGTATTTGAAAAAGATTTAGAAAAGTTACAACCCTCATACATTGCTGCTAGGATTGTAAAATGGTTAAGGCACTTAGGAAAATAGTTTGGCAGTTTTTTTAATTGTTACATATTGAGTTACCATTTGTTATGGGTTGAATTTAGTTTCCCAAAAGAATATTCGAAGTCCTAATCCCCAATATCTGTAACTGTGACATTATTCAGAAAAAAATTCTTTTTAGATGTGATCAAGTTAAGATGATGTGATTAAGGTGGGCCATAATGTCATATGACGGTGTCCTTATAGGAAAGAAGAAATGCCATGTGAAGACAGAGATACACAGGGAGCATGCCGTGTGACAATAGAGGGAAAATTTGGAGTGATACACCAATAAGCCAAGGAATGTCAAGGATTGCCAGCCATCTCCGGAAACTAGGAAGAGGAAAGGAAGGATTCTATGCAAATCTAAGAGAGAACATAGTCCTGTTCATACCTTGATTTCAAACTCTAGCCTCCAGAAAAACTATGAGAGAATAAATTTCTATTGTTTTAAGACACTTGTCTTGTGATACCTTGTTATAGCAGTCCTGGGAAATTAATATAATACATGACCTAGCAATTCTACTCCTATGTATATACCCAAGAAAATTGAAAGCATATGTTCACACAAAATGAATTCCTAAAAATGGAAAAGATAGTAAAAAACATGTACTTATTTTGTATATCAAATGAATGACAAACCTCACAGTGAAAAGAATTACTCCAAGTGAATTTAGAACATAATATTTTGCTTATACCTACATAATGTAATATATTCTGTGGATAAATAAAGGTACAAAGTAATTTTAAGCATCACCCAGTGGTCTTATTGCTAGTAGAAATATTATTATTGTTATTTTAAAACTGCATATGTTTTTAAGTAATTTTTTAAATTCAGATCAGTTTTCAAATTACAGAAAAATTATAAAGATAGCACTCTATGTTCACATATACCTCAAATTCAGTCCCCCTTTTTATTAAAATCTTACATTCATAATGTACATTTGTCACAATTAATGAACCAATATTATTACATTATTATTAAAGTCCATATGTCACTCACATTCCTCAGTTTTTTTTTCTTAACATCTTTCTTTCTTTTCCAGAATTCCATCTAGGATACCACATTGCATTTAGTAGTCATGTATCCTTATGTTCCTCTTTGCTGTGAAAATTTCTCAAACTTTCCTGGTTTTTGAGGACTTCAATGGTTTTCAGTACTTGACAGACATTTTATTGAATGCCACTCAACTAAGGTATGTCTGATAATTTTCTCATAATTAGGCTGAGGTTACTGGTTTTTGTAAAGAAGACTACAGAGGTAAAGTACTATTTTCATCTGTGAAGTAGAATAAAATCTTATGACTCACCCCCCTACTGGCTGACTGAAAGGATCCCGTTGTGGCCAAAGAAATATCCTAAAACTAAATTGCCTACCAAGAGGAGGGAGGTCAGACATGCCTCATCATGCCCCCCTCCCTTCTTGGGGACATCCTTTGTAACACATTAACAGGCCTAAGGGTATGCAAGACAAACCTGCAGGTCCTCAATTTGCACAATAAATATATGGCCTGTGATTATGTCTGATTAACAGCTTCTTATCTTAAAACATTCCAAGCCTCTAGACAAAGCTTCATGTCTTTAACCAATTACAGATCAAAGAATTGTGAACTAAAATAAAATTTTAAGGATCATCCCCACTGGCTGACTGAATGGAATTCCTTGTGGCCAAAGGAATATCTTAAAACTAAATTTCCTGCCAGGAGGAGGGTGGTCAGACATGCCTCATCATGCCCCACTCCCTTCTTGGGGACATCCTTTGTAACCCATTAACAGGCCTAAGGGCATTCAAAACAAACCTGCAGGTCCTCAATTTACACAACAAATCTATGTCTTCTGGCTTATCTCTGATAAACAGCTCCTTATGTTAAAACATTCCAAGCCTTTAGACAAAGCTTCATGTCTTTAACCAATTACAAGCCAAAGAATCTTTAAACCCACCTATAACCTGTAAACCCTCCCCCCCACTTCCAGATGGCACACCTTTTTGGACCAAACCAATGGATGCCTTCCATGTATTGATTTATGACTTTACCTGTAACCCCTGTCTCCCTGAAATGTATAAAACCAAACTGTATCCCAGCCACAGTGAGTCCACTAGTTCAAGGCTTCTCGGGTGTGGCTCTAGGCCACGGTCCTCAAATTGGACTCCGAATAAATGTCTTTAAATTATTTTACAGAGTTTGGCTTTTTTCTGTTGACATAGTGGTTCATTGGAGTGCCTTCAGATACGATAATGACTCTGTTTTGCTGTGCACCAATACATTTCAGATTACAGATGAAAGTTTAGGGGCAATGTTGTTGTAGAGAAGGAATTTAAAGAAAATATCTTGACTATTTTTGTCTTTTGGGAAACTTTTTAAAAAATTCAAATAGTATTTATGAAAACAGGTATGACTCTAAGTTAGCATTAGGTTAAATGTTGAAGAAAAGCTTGTATTTGAAGAGTCTTTAGAATCATAAAGGAAAAATAAGTATATATCTTAACAGACTCAAAGAATATCAAAATAAAACAATGTAATAAAGGAAAAAATAATTACAATACACCTGGGAAGAAAGTACTGCAATTCAAATCTGAAGAAACAATGAAATTTAATCTTGGAAACATCTTTGTATAGTATAGAAGTCCTGCTAAAACAATTACATATTTTTAAATCTTAGTGAATCTCACATGGACTGTAAGAATTAATTCTGTATTCGAGGTAGGGCTCTCCTATCCATATGCCACCTCAGTGAAATGGAAAGGTAACCCCAAAGTATTTGAACTAAAAATGTTGTTTTTCTGTTTTTTTGTTTCTAAATATCTAATCCTATGGTATGTTTCAAATAAAGAATAGATATTATGAAGTATATCAAAGCTATATAACATTAATATTTTAGTCTTAGGTTTAAACATAATCAATTGACATTTGTTCTTTTGTTTAAAATATGTGCTTTGTAATTAAAATTAAAACAATGAAATTGAATACTAGATTTAGATTTGTTTTTGAGTTAAAAGGTATAAGAAATTATTACTAAATTTGAAAAATAAGTAAAATATTAAGGAAAACTTCATATTTATAATTTACCTCATTATACTTATTCAGTATAATTAAGTAACTAAATATATCTTGTATTAGAAAATTGAAGCACATAAAAAAGAAAGACAAATTAACCTGTGAGAGTAATTATTTCTTGACAAACCACCACACAGGACAAATTATTATAAGTTAAAATTCATTTTAGGAAAAAAAATGAAGAGATATAAGAATATACGCATTACAGAGGAACCAAACTAACACATATTTATATTTTTTTCACATATTTATATTGAAACAACACCACATTGCATTAAATAAACACAAGTACTTGAATAGTTAATATTAGTTATCAAGACACAACCAAGGAAGGCATTTCTCCTTTTATTAATTACTATCTAATATGGAGGTGTACCCGCTCTCATTAAGCTCTTTTGTAGCTATTATGAATTATATACTGAAGACTACAATCACAAGTAAAACAAACATAAAATATTTAATGTTTATATGACTCAATATTTAATTAAAAATCAAAACCACAGAACAAAAACAAGACAAAAAAAGGAAAAAGAAAATAATACAGATTGGCATAAGATTATAATCTTCTATAATTTAGAAAATCAACAGTACTCTGAGAAGAGAACTTCATGTGATGTACACTAACCATCTTAATGCAAAGATGGTGTGGCCCTATGGTTTTCTCATCTTGTGGTGCTCAGGTGTACTCAAAGCCTAGGAATCTAAATTGGTCCCTGAAAATATCAAGAAAAACCTTGTAAGATGATATTAGTATATTAAATGAAACTCTGCCATATAATTATGTTTTTGACCTTGGCTAAATAACTTTGAAAAATAGAATATAAGCTGATGAAACACTTACAGATAATTTAGTCAAACTCTTTTATTTTAAATGAGAAACCTGAGACTCGAGTAACTTGACCAATTCTGCAGCTAATCAGTTTCACAGGAAGAATTAGAATCAAAATTTGCTAACAGTTAAGTGTTTATTTCATTAAATTGGACACAATCTCTTGGGAACTCAGCTATTACAACTTTAGAAATGGAAATAGTTAAACCTCCTTTATATCCTTAGTAGGGCTAAGAGTCAAAGGAAATAATATATATGAAAGAATTTTGTCAACTAAATAGCAGTATATAAATTTGAAATATAATTATATAAAATTTGGAAGAATATGTGTTCATAATTATAACTATCTAAAATGTCCTAGTAAAATAAATAGAAAACAGTAATGTTACTTTTCCTATAAAAATGGATCTTTTGAATATGGTAGTATACTAGATAAAAATTGCGATGATCTCCATGCCTATAGCATTTCTAGGAGACTATGCCTTGTCCACACCTCTGAGCAAAAATAGCCATAGAATTGACTCTGTCATCTTCAATGTAAGATTAGCTACTTAAGCAAAAGGTAGGATAGGTAAAGAACATTGACTAGCTTGCCCCCCACACCCTCGAATGAACTGAATTGCTCCAAATTTGTTCCCTGGGAATTTGAAATAAAAAATATAAAAAGAATAAGGTAGTTAACATCAGTAGCTAAAAACTGAAAGAACATGATAACTACAAGGGCTAGAGAAAACAAAGGAAAGAAAAACTTCGCCTGTCTCAAGAGAATTTTTGGCTCCTGATAGTTAATTATCATATCTGTTTGCACTTCCAGTCAATCTGTACCCTTATATTTAATCACCCTTTTTATATAGGTGAGCTGAGAGTTTTTATCTTATATTCGAAAACTCCTAACTGGGAAAGGAGTAAGTTTGATTCATATATCATCTTTATTCACATATAGATCAGCAGCTGAACTTCTATCACACTTCATGGCTATATGAGATTCTATATACACTCCTAAATATACCTTAACACATTTTATCCACCAAAGAAAGAAAGTCATTTGGATGAATATTGAGGCAGCTATTTCTGAGATTGTAAAATAGTAAGAGCTGACAAATGCTAACAAAGTAACCTATTGAATTTTCTTCGTAAAAATTTCTTAGACATGGACCAAGATGCGCAATTTTTATATGCAAAGAAACTGACTCAATAACCAGTGGAAGTAATGAGGAGACTAAATAACAATCAGCTGATACCTCCTGTGGGGCATTTCATATTAAATTTAACACATTGGTATTCAGATTATACACATCACTTATGTTACCTCTGACAATATGAATCTATTTCTGAGAGACAAATCTTATTTTGCTGTTCTGACAGAATTATCATTCCATCAGATAATGGGCCATGGAAATGGAACTGAACAAGCACTTCCCCTATAATGTTTTTTGAGATGAATCTTGTGTTTTCCTAAACACACAGAATACATACTTGTGTTTCCCTAAGCAACCTTCATCCCTAAGCAGCCTTCATACCTACTCCTTGTAACATTACATCAAATGATTTTTCAAAATGGGGAAAATAAAGCCCTATCACTAATCAACTGAGGGATCATTGCTAAGTCATAGCTTCTCTACACCTCATAATTTTTAATATGTACAATTGAATGAGCTAACTGATCTGTGGGTGCCTTCCAGGTTAACATATCATGGTCTATACAATATTATGACTAACATGGTTCCCATTCTTCCAACACTATTTTATTAAATGCTATGTTACATTATTCATATTTAAATTCCAGAGGCTTAAAGAATAGATTGTTGTAAATTCACCAATATATCATGTGTGTGTGTGTGTGTTATTGTGTGAGGCATCTTCGGTAAGAGCTCTGTGGTCTTCTAGCAACAAACTACCTTTTACATTACTGCTCATTGAGGATGTCCTTCTCAGTAGTCCTATATTCCTTTTGGACCATGAAAGTCTTTTTCTAAATCAATCACTACTCTATCTCCATTGATTTCCTTTCTTATCTTTTTATTTCCCCCAGGCCTCTTCCTCCTTCTCTATTTACTACTCTACTTCACCTTTTCATTTTTGATACTTAATCAATTTTTCATAATATTTTCTATATTTGAAACTAGGTGATTTTTTTTGATAAAAGAATGTTCTTTATCAGGTCCCTGACAATATCATCCATTATTAATTATGGTGTTTTGAAATATAAATTGGCCAATATTAAGTTCATTGTTTTGTTTATGCTTTTCTTTCTTTTTTATTTATTTATTTTTTCAGCATATTATGGGGGTACAAATGTTAAGGTAAATAGGTGATTTATGAGAATAAATCATTTTTACTCATTTTAACTTGATATTTTTTTTTTATCCTGAGAGTCAGAAATCTCTAGTGTTTAGCTGACATAAAATATTTAGATTCAAATTTTCTTGAAATATTTGATTTGATTCCTGTGATTTTCTTTTTTTACAAAATATTATTTCTGAGTAATTACTAAACCATCAGGAGTGTTCCTATTGGCAACTTTATTACCTAGAAGAATTGAATGTAACTAACTGGAAATATCAATTACTTGGGATTATTAGTCACTATATGACCATAAGTAGAAATATTTTGTAAATGGCTATTTGAACTATTGGATAATACTTTTTAATTGTAAATTATCAAATAAATAATGCTTTAACTTTCTTTCAAAACTCAAGATACAATTTATCATCTACTCACTATATTAGTTATCTACTTCATTGAAGTCTTTGCAGTAAATCAACATTCTTTAAATTTTTAGAGAATTTAAAACTATATTTTTTATATTACTTGCGTTTTAAAGTAGATTATCTTTAAATTTCAGAATATGATGAGAGTACACAAATTTTGGTTTCCTTTTGTACAGTTTGAGTCAAAGTTATAGTTGAGCCTTTCACACAGATAGTGTGCATGGTACCCATTAAGTATGAATTTACCCATACTCTCTTCTCCCCCTCCCACCTGCTTGATTTCTGTTGAGTGTTGATCAATTAGTTCCAATTTAGTATTGAGTACATGTGGTGTTTGTTTTTCCATTCTTGCAATATTTCACTTAAAAAAATGGTCTCCAGTTCCATCTAGGTTCTCACAAAAAGATACTATTGCAAGGTCATGGAAACAACCCAAGTCCCTGTCAATTCACGAGTGGATAATTAAAATTTGGTATATGTTCACAATGGAATATTACTCAATTCTAAGAAATGACAGTGAGCTAGCATCGCTTATACTACCCTGGATTAAGCTTAAGCCCATTATCCAAAGTGAGGTGACACAAGATCAGGAAAATGGGCTCCACATGTACTTACCATCAAAATGGTACTGATTAAAACCATGGTGCTCAAATGGTGGTAGTGTTCACCAGGGATTCGGGGGGGGCAGGGTAGACCCACATCTCAGGGATGTGGTGAGCATTGTGGAGGGGAAGGGCATACCTCTAACCCTTCCTAGGGAGAGGCAAAGATATAAAATGTAATCAAAATGTCAAAAAAAATATTTATCAGGTGTCGGGCAGGTGGGAGGAGGGAGGAGGGGATGGGTGTATATTTACATAATGAGTGCGATGCACACCACCTGGAGGATGGACATGCTAGAAGCTCTGACTCAGCTGGGGGGTTGGTGGCAAGAGCAATTTATGTAACCTTAACAATATTTGTACCCCCATAATATGATGAAATAAAAAAAAGATATTAGATCATCACTTTTTTATGGATGAGTAGTACTCCAAGGTATACCTATACCAAATTTTATTAATCTACTCATGTATTTGTGGGCACTTGCTGTTACTATATCTTTGAAATTATGAATTGTGCCAATATAAACATTCAAGTGCAAGTGTCTTATTTATAAAATGTCTTTTTTTTTCCTTCAGGTGAATACCTAGTACTAGGATTGCTAGATCAAATGGCAGGTCTACTTTTAGTTCTTTGAGATATCTCTGCAGTATTTTCCATAGAAATACTAGTTTGCAGTCCCACCAAAAGCATATAGGTGTACCTTTATCTCCACATACACACCAGCATCTGTTGTTTTGGGACTTTTTGATAAGAGTGATTCTCACTACAGTTAGGTGATATTTCACTGTTGTTTGATCTTTTCCTTGCACATTTGCATGAGTTCCTTGTAGCTCCTGGTTATCAGCCTTATCAGATGTATGGCATGCAAATGTTTTCTCCCATTCTGTCTATTTGCTCTATTGATTGTGTCTTTGGCTAAACAGAAGCTTTTTGATTTGATAAGGTTAAATTTATTTATTTTGTTGTTGCTATGATTACTTTTGGGGTATTCTTCATAAATTCTTTGCCAAGGCAGATATCTATAAGAGTTTTTCCAACATTTTCTTCTAGAATTTTTATAGTTTTCAGCTTTAGGTTTAAGTCTGTTATCCATCATGAATTAATTTTTGTGAGTGGTTAGATGTGTAGAATCTGTTCCAGTCTTCTACTTGTGGCTACCCAATTTTTCTGACACTATTTACTAAATAAGGATTCTTTTCCCTGTGTATGTTTTTTTCTGCTTTGTCAAAGATCAGATGGCAACATGAGGATGGTTTTTTATCTGGGTTCTCTGTTCTTGTGCCAATTCAATGCTGTTTTGGTTACTATTTGTACTTTAGCTTGAAATCTGGTAAATTGATGCCTCCCAATTTGTTCTTTTTGATTAAGATTGTTTTTGCTATATAGGCCTTCTCCACATCCATATAAAGCATAGAATTATTTTTTTGAGATATATGAAAAATGATGTTGGTATTTTGATAGGGATTGCATGGAATCTGTATATCACTTTGGGTAATATAGTTATTTTAACAATGTTGCTTCTGCCAATCCATGATCATAGTATGGTTTCCCACCTGTTTATGTCCTATGTTATTACCTTCCTCAGTGTTTCATAGGTCTCCCTAGTACAGTCTTTCACCTCCTTTGTTAAATATATTCATAGGTATTTTATTTTCTTTGTTTCTATTGTGAAAAGTATTGAGTCTTTGATTTGATTCTAAGCTTGACTGTTGTTGGTGTATAAGAATGTTACTGATTTGTGCACATTGATTTTGTAACCAGAGACTTTGCTGAATTTAGTCATCAATTCCAGGAGTCTCTTGGCAGAATCTTTGGGGTTTTCTCAATAAAAGATTATATCATCAGCAAGGAGTGATAGTTTGACCTCTTCTTTGCCCATTTGGATACACTTGATTTCTTTTTCTTTTATTTTTTTTTTTTTTTTCTTTTTTTTTTTTTGACAGATTGCTCTGGATAGGATTTCAAGCTCTATGTTAAATAGAAGTGTTGACAATGGGCAATCTAGTCTGGTTCCTGTTCTAAGCAGAAATGCTTTTAATATTTCCCTGTTCAGTATGATGTTGTCTGTGTGTTTGTTGATATAGCTTTTATAATTTTGAAGTATGTAACATCTATTCCTATTTAATTAAGTGTTCCTATAATAAAAAGATACTGAATTTTGTAAAACACATTTTCTAACTCTATTGAGAGGATTATGTGGTCTTTGTTTTTGCTCACATTCATGTGGTGAATTACATTTATAGATTTACATATGTTGAATCATCCTTGAATCTCTAAGATGAACCCCACATTTTGTGGTGAATTACTATATTTTTAAATGTGTAGCTGAACTCAGTTTGCTAAGATATTATTGATATATATTAAATCTATATTTATAAGGGATATTGGTCTCTAGTTTTCTTGGGGTTTTTGTGTGTGTGTGTCCTTTCCTGTCTTTGGTATCAAGGTAATACTGACTTCATAGAATGAGTTAGGGAGGAGTCTTTCCTTCTCAATGTTATGAAATAATTTCTGAAGTATAGGTACCAGTTCTTCTTTGTAGATTTAGTAAAATTCAGTGTGAAACCATCTGGTCTGGGTATGTATTTGTTAGAAGACTTTTTATTGCTGCTTCAACTTTGGTGCTTGATATAGGTTTATTAAATAATTGTATTTCTTCCTGATTGAGCATGGGGAGGTTTTGTGTTTCCAATAATTTGTCCATTTCCTCCATTTTTTCAAGTTTATGAACACAGTTATTTTTATAGTATTCAGAGATGATGTTTTGTATTTTCATTGTATTGGTTGTGATTTCTTCTTTTTCATTTCTGACTGAGTTTATTAAAGTCATTCCTTTTCTATTTCTGGATAATCTAGGAAAAGACCTGTTGATTTTGTTCACCCTTTCAAAGAACTAAATTTTTGTTTCATTAATCTTCTCTATAATTCTTTTGTTTTTGATTTCATTTAGGTCTGCTCTGGTCTTGGTTACTTCTTTTCTTCTGCTGGGTTTGGGATTGGTTTGTTCTTCCTTTTCCATTTCCTTGAGATGAATGATTGGAGTGCTTACTTGTGCTCTTACTGAAATTTGGATGTGGGCATTTAAGGCTATGAGTTTTCCTTTCAGCACTGTTTGCTGTATGCCACCAATTTTGACAACTTATGTCCACAATATCATTTAGTTCAAAGAATCTTTTGATTTCCATCTTTATCTCCTCCTTGACCCAACTATCATTCAGCAATAGGTTGTTTAGTTTCCATGACTTTGTTTAGAGGTGAGTGTTTCTGTTGGAATTGATTTCTAATTTTATTCCATTGTGGCCTGAGAAGATATATGGTATAATGTCCATTTTTAAAATTTTTTGAGAGAGGTTTTGTGTCCTAGGATGTGATCAATCTTAAGGAATGTTGCATCAGCTGTTGAGAATAATGTATATTTTGCAATTGTTAGGTAGAATGTTCTGTAAATATTTGTTATGCCAATTTGTTCTAGATTTATGTTTAGGTCCATTGATTCTTTCTTTATTTTCTGTCTGGAGGATCTGTCCAGTTCTGTCAGTGGGATGTTGAAGTTCTTGGCTATTATGGCACTTCTGTTAATCCTTTTGTTTAGATATAGGAGGATTTGCTTTATGTATCTGGGTGATCCTATGTTAGGTGCATAAATATTTAGTATTATTAAATCTTGTTGTTTAATTGTTCCCTTCACCATTATGTAGTGATCACCTTTGTCTTTCTTTACTGCTGCTAATTTGAAGTTTATGTTATCTGATATGAGAATGGGTACATTAGCTTTCTTTTGGTTTCTACTTGCATGGAATCTTGTTTTCTATCCTTTCACCTTGAGTCTAAAAAAGTCCTATGCCTTAGATGTGTTTACTGTATATAACAGATACTTGGCTTGTATTTTTTTTTATTCATTCAATGACCCTATGTCTCTTGAGTGGGGAATTCAAGCCACTCACATTTATTAAAAGAATTGATACAGGGGGTTGATTTCTCTTCATCCTCTTGGGTAGACCCTTATTATTTTGTTTTACCTTCTGAGCCATTGTGCTGATCTCCATATAATGCAGTTCTGAGTACTTCCTGCAGGGCAGGTCTTATCTTGACAAATTCCCTCCATGTTTGCCTCTCTGATAAAGTCTTCATTTCCCCCTCATATATGGAACTTAGTTTTTCAGGATATAAAATTCTAGGCTGTCTATTATTCTGTTTTAGAAGACAGAGGATGGGTCCCTAGTCATTTTTGGCTTGTAAGGTTTCAGTTGAGAAGTATACATGTAGCCTGGTAGGTTTTTCTTTGTAATTTACCTGCTGTTTTCACCTTACTTCTCATGGGAGTGACTCTTTCATGTTTACTTTGGCCAACTTAATGACTGTATGTTGTGGTGTTTGCCTCTTTACAATGAATCTCCCAGGAGTCCTATGTGCTTCTTGTACCTGGATATCTATATTTCTAGCAAGGCCGGGGAAATTTTCCTCAATTATTTCCTCAAATAAATTATCCAACCTTTGCGTATTTTCTTCTTCACCCATAGGGATGCCTATTATTTTATATTTGGCCTCTTCACATAATCTCACATTCCTTGTAGTACTGAGCATTTCCACAGTTGCTATGGGGGGAGGGGCCACAGCTACAAGCCTGCTGGAGCCAAAGTTGCTTTCTGTAGTACCAGGAATTAGGGAGATGCAGAAGACAAAACATCCAGGTGTAAAAAGTTGGCTCTCTGGTCCCTTGTGGCACTCTATCTCAGGGTGAGAGCTTCTGTGTTCTGCTGCTCACTGAAGGCACCCAATTTGGGCAGGGGAACCCCCTTTAGCCTTTCACTTGGCTCCATGCTTCTCTGGATTTGGTGCACACTGCTGCTATCTTCTCCTCTCTTCCTTTTCCTCATCTTGCAGCCCTTCTTGGCATGGTCCATGGACATCTTTATTTTTACTCCCTGCAATCTACTCGTGAGCCTCAACTGCTTTCAGGTCTCCTTAGTCCAACCATTTACCTTCTGGCTGAGACAGTTCAACTAGTGCTATCTCTAGTTGGCCATTTTGCCTCCCTCTATCATTATGCTTTTATTGAGGCATACTGTATGCCCAGCCTTATGCTCAGTACTATGAGAGAATTAATAAAAAATAAACACTAATAAAAATCCAACACATGGCTCCCTTTGTTTTATTCAGCACATATATAAAAAGTCTAGAATATATGATTGAGGTACTTCAGAAGATCAAATAAATGATTATTGTATACCAATGTAATTGGAGAAGGTTTCATGGAGTTTGTAGGAAATGTCCTTCACTATATCCATCTCATGTTTTTTCATCTTTACTGCCATTGAGAACTGCTGAAAAGATTTATCTTTCAAAGGCCACTTTCAATTCTATCTTAACCATGAAGCTATTTGTGATTACTCAGTGTTGAACTGCTTTGTTACTTACCTCAAAAATAAGTATTTACAAAAATACTCTGCAAACTAAAAAGTTATACAAAATATAACTTGTAATTTATTCAGTCTCCCTCATGATGTGGTTAGTTAATTAATCCATTCAACAGACACAGTGTCTATTATTTTCAATGTACTTTGGGAGACAAAGAAGACATAGCTCTTAGAACATACACTCTGTCTGTTCATTGAGAGAGTACTAACAAAAACCCATATTCTGAAAGAATATTTTATTTCTCTTTGGGAAAGCATTCAGTTATAAACAGCAAAAATAGTTTAACAAAGTACAATTCTTGCTCAGAGTCTGAGAGAATGAGGCAATATATGCTTTTGTACACCAAAATGTCAAGGCTATATCTTAAATACTACTTATGTAGTGAGTGAAGGATACACCCTTCCAATCAATAAATTGCTGAGAAATTTCCTGAAGAATGCCAAAGACCTCCAAACACTCTTCAAATCAAGAAGGGCAGAATGTTCCTAGAAAGGCATGAGTCAAATAGGAATTTGAAAAGTATAATAATAGGAAGTAAGAAGATGAGACAAAGGGAAATCATGGAAATAGTGTATAAACATTTGAAGAGCCATGATGTAGTAAAGGAAGAACAAAAACAGTTAGCATTTATGTTCTAAGTGCCAGATACTGTCCCAAGTTCTTTATGTACATTATATCATTAATTTCTCACAATAACCCAGTGAAGTAGAAACTTTACCTGTCATATTTAAAGAAAAAATGTCTCAAGGAGTCAAGTAAATTTTCCAAGGTAAGGCATTTAAAAAAGCAGAACTAGCATGTAAACCAAGATTGTCTGACTCTAACCCTTACCACTAAACTCCTACATTTCTTACATATTTCTCCAAAGGCTAGACAAAGACCAATGGGAAAACTGTGGCTAAAAACAAACAAACAAAACAACAACAACAACAACAACAACAACAAAAACCCAACTTTCTCTTAGAATAATCTCTTCAGGAAGGCAGATATTATGTTTTCGTTGTTCCCTACTATACTCCAGATATGCACCATGAACATAACACACACATATTGTTGATTCAATATAAGATATATAAATGTCATTTATACTTCATTGAGAAAGAAGCCATTAGAAGAGAATTTCCAGTATGTGCAGTGTACTGTCATTTTCTAAATAAGGAGGAGAGATATGTGTGTAAATGTGTCTATGCATACACATAAAATGGACATATATTTCCTTATATTTAAAAAATAGAAGGTTAAATGAAACATCAATAAATAATAGTTACTTATAAGGGAAGGAAAGAAGGAGGTGAAAAAATAATAAAACCAATTATATAGCCTTTAAATATACTATATTTTATAGATTTGGTTTGGGATCCATGTAAATATGTAGAAATTTTTCAAATAAAATTAAATGGTAAAAGGTCATCCTTAAAAAGTCAAATATAAAATTAATCAAATGGGCCTCTATATCAAATTGGAGACATAACTACCCAGAAAAAAAACCATATTACTTTAAAATATTGTAATTAGACTATGCACAACTAATGAAATCCATTCTGAAAACAAAGTAGGTTGTTCAAAATATCATGAAATGTTTTCTTTCATCATATTATTGATGGGAGTGTTGATGTTGTTATTCTGAAAATTATGTGTGTATGTGTGTGTGTGTGTGTGTGTGTGTGTGTGTGTTATGAGGTAAACCAAGTGAGCAGTTATATTGAACAAATTGCAAGTAAAAAAAATGAGAGAAGGGGGAATCTATAGATTTTTTTTCAAATTTGTATGAATACTGGAATCATTTACAGAAGTTAAAAAAAGAAAACTGATGCCTACATTTCCATGAAGAGAAATTTTGATATACTTTGTCATGTCTATAGCTTAGAAATTGGGAATTTTAAAGTCCTCTCCTGTCTATTCCTATGAGTAACTAAGGTTACAAACTACTACTATAGATTAAAAGTTACTCTATCACAGAATGCATAACAGTCTTGTATGTGCTTGAAATAGTACATGCTTTGTACTATTCATAGAGACTGCCATAACAATTTTTAAAATGTAAAAATCGTATAGACCATATTCTCTGACCAAAATGGGATTATACCACAAGTAAAAAATTATAAGAAATAATTGAATAAACCAACAGAACCTTAGCCACTGGATGTTTAATTTAAAAGCCAAAACTGAAATGATGAATCACTTAGTAACCCTTAAAAAATGAACACCTCATATCAAACCTAAAATATGAATGATTTAGGAGAAGTTTCATAGCATTAAATATTTTGTTATTGAAGAAATAATACAGGGAATCAATGAATCAAGGATTTATAATAAAAATTATAAAAAGAAATAAGAAAAGAAACAGATAAATGCTGAAATAAATGATTTAGAAAGTAGGACAGAATAAATTTGATAAATAAAAAGCTAGATCATCAAAATGTACCTGAAAATATATGTTTACATAAAGTTTTAAAGGAAAAATTGGATTTAAATCAAATATGAGGATTGGACTAGAATTCAAAAGCCTTTTACAGCTCTAATAAAATAAGATCCAATATATGCTCCATAGCTTCATGGGCCATAGGAAAGCTAGAATCTCAAGATACCACTATTTTGAAGGCATACTTCATGAGCAATAAGAATCAGAGCCAATGAATTTTCAGAACAAATGCCCTTGCTACTAGCTGTTAAATAAGCCCCTATAAAGTCCATAGATTCTTTTGAATGCTATTTCTTACAAATTTTCTCTGAGTGCTTTTTAAAAAGCAGCCAGAAATCTGGAAAATATAAATCATATATTGTGCTTTTTTCTGCCTCTGCATTGAATTTCTCTTGCTTGTGTCCTGCAGAGTGTTGTGCATATCATAAATCAATATTAACATTCAGCTATCTGACATATCTTGAAAACTATGAGAAAGTCTTAAGGGACAATGTTTGCTATAAAATAATTATTTTAAGATGTATAGCTTGCCTTTTAGTTGTTTTGAAGAGAAGCTTGTATGATTTTTTATGACATACAATGTTATTGAATTTAAAATAATTCGTACAACTTTTCCTTGCATATGCAATATTTTTTGTGAACTGTCAACTGCTTCACAGGGCAAAAAATCAGTTGAAACTTTAAACAACACAAGAATTTTATTTGTGTTTTTGTATTTTATACTTATTGTAATTTCTGTTTATATATGACCACTATATTAAGTATTATATATGTTATGATCTATATTTTAAAATTTCAGATTATTTTATCTTTTCTGAAAGTCAATTGAAATTCCTTGACTTTATGATTATCATGAACAAAAAAGACATTTTTTTTGACAGAAGATCTAGATCTGTTGCCAGAGCTAGAGTGCAATGGTGTCATCATAGCTCACTGCAATCTCTCAAACTCCTGAGCTCAAGGGATCTGGTCTGAGTAGCTGGGACTACAGGTATGCACGACCATGCCCAGCTATTTTTTTCTACTTATTTTTTTTTTGAGACAGAGTCTCACTCTATTGTCCAGGCTAGAGTGCCCTGGTGTCAGCCTAGCTCACAGCAACCTCAAACTCCTGGGCTCAAGCAATCCTTCTGCCTCAGCCTCCCGAGTAGCTGGGACTACAGGCATGCGTCACCATGCCTGGCTAATTTTTCTATATATTTTTAGTTGGTCAATTAATTTCTTTCTATTTTTAGTAGAGATGGGGTCTCGCTCTTGCTCAAGCTAGTTTTTAACTCCTGATCTTGAGTGATCCTCCCACCTTGGCCTCCCAGAGTGCTAGGATTACAGGCGTAAGCCACCATGCCCCGTCTCTATTTTTTATAGAGATGGGTTCTTGCTGTGTTTCTCAGACTGGTCTCAAACTCCTGGCCTCAAGTGATCCTCCCACCTCGGCCTACCAAAATATTGCCATTATAGGCATGAGCCACTGTGCCCAGCCAAAAAATGACATTTTTTAAGGGCACATATGATATTTTCCAATTGATTTGGATGTTTAAAATAAAACATGGAATAACAATTCTTAAAATAATGGGACACTCTTGAAGTTACATCTCAGTTCTAAAAAGCAGATTTATTTTTCTGTAAGAATAATTTCCTTCCAATTAAAAAAATAGGAAGTAAATTGTATAGACTGTCTTTCACAGATGACTTCTACATTAAGTCTATCTATTTCTGATTTAGATGTGAATTTATTCCCCATGTAAATAGAACTGCATCTACGT
This sequence comes from Cheirogaleus major, assembly GCA_963574435.1. Classification (NCBI taxonomy): domain Eukaryota; kingdom Metazoa; phylum Chordata; class Mammalia; order Primates; family Cheirogaleidae; genus Cheirogaleus; species Cheirogaleus major. The sequence continues at coordinate 29,800 of CAUYPO010071185.1, forward strand.
CTTAGAATCATTTTTAACATGAACGTTTTACTTTAAGACGAGGCCCCACCTTCTAATACCATCACCTTGGAGGTCAGGATTTCAACATATGAATTTAGAAGAGACACAAACATTCAGAACATAACAATCTCTGGTGTGTACCTCCAATGTATACCTCTGGTTAAGAGCATTGATGTGAACCATTATCAGCTATTGGTGTCAATGAGATAGTTATAGGAATGCAAGACCTTGTCTAGCCCACTTCAAAATCATAACAATAGATAGAGACAAAAAAATTCCAAACTTGGCTGTTGTGAGACTATAGATAATTGAATGTCAATTGGAAATGAGACAGAAACTCTCTTTGTACTATCCATTGCTATTTTAATATGTATCATTATAATTTTTGCAGTGACATACCTACTCAGAATCAGAAAATGATATAAAAAGAGACCTCAAAATACAGTTCAGCCGTTTTCTTTCAAGCAAGTGAAATATTTTATTGCCAATTTTATGATGATGTAACTGAGAGCCAGAGGGATTAAGAATCTTGCTCAACTCACTATAGCTTGAGATTTTAATGACTGAAGAACTTGCAGGGACAAATGATTTTAATTCTTAACTTAATTTTCATTAATCTAGGTAATCTTACACTCCTAAAACTGAACAGAATGTATTCTGAATATAGTATATATCACAGAAGTTGTTTATGACATCTCTTTATGTTTTCTAAACTTAGAACACTGCCAATTTGAAGGTTCTCATTAATTTTTTCTACATTAAAAATTTACTGTATACAATGAGGTATAAAATTGCAAATTGAAATCTCCTTAAAATTAGATAATTTATTTAGACATGTATAAACAACTATCTATACCTAGCTCATCTTTATTTATAGAAAGACATCACCAAATTTTTTAAATTGTGATTATTTTCTCTACCTTCAAGTCAATAATAAACCAAGCACAATTAATGTCACATTAGTCACTTCAATTATTTTGTATCTCACATTTGCCTCATATGACTCACAGCAAATTGCTATATTTATGCTTAGGTTTATGAAACTAATATCTCAGAAAATTAAATTTCAAATTGATTTCTAAATAATCTTCATTATTGTCAGAGTACATTATAACACTATTTAAAATCATTATGACAGGGATATGAAAGCCTCTTAGGTAACTTCCAAATCTGTCCCTTAATATTATATATTTGATTTAGATAATCTGGCAACTACAAAACATTTCTCCTATAACTACAAGATTTTCAGTATGGCATTCCCAGATAGATGATAACTATTATTCAGTCAAGTATATTTAGATTGCTGTGCTTTCCCATTAATATTATCTTACTACAATCCACAGCAGAAATATAATAGAAAGAAAAGTAAGTATTACTTATGAAATTGAAAGCCAGAAAAGGTAACCAATAGAAAGGCTTTGACTAACATGTCATTAAACTGATTTTTTTCCGTTACATTTATAATATCTTTTCCATTCTGTGATTTCGATCATTTGACAGGAAAAATAAATTCATTCCCCACTAATATCAGAAGATGAGTAGGGAAGATCACTAAAGATGAGGAAGGCAGAGAAATAGAAGATTTTTTATAATGCATCTCTGATTCCAGAAAAGTACTTTTTCAAAATTATTGATGCTATGAGTGTTATGAAAATTTCTGACAGTTAGTTTGGCATGAATACCAACCAGTTTTAATAATCACTGTGACTAATCAAAACCAATGCTTGAAATAAAAAAAAAAGTAGTATTAGTACTTATCAGTAAATATATGCTAGATATATAGGTTCTAAAAATATACAGGTTCTAGAAATATGAATAAAAAAAACAGCCAGATCAAATATTTATTGGTTACTTGGTCCATGTTGATAGGAAAGTCAGTGAATCATATCTAATAGCAAACTCCATTATTATGTAGTTTTGATAAACATAAAATATATGACAATATTAAACAGTTATTAAAGTGTCACATTATTCTGTAGAAGATGATACTGTAATGCATTGTCAATATCAGAATTTAAAAGTTTTAATTAATTTTGAATAAATTATTATTTTTTATTAATTACTGGAACAAATCCAAATTGATGAGCTGCTATTTTTACCCTTCTACCAATTAACAATTATTTACTTGCAAGTACTTATCAGCAGTAGTATGTTGAGGTAAAATTTGTTTTATTTGAATATGGAATTGGGATTTCTGCACTAATTCATTGTGATTGGTGGTATTATTAATTTAAAGTAATGCTACTTTAATTTCACAAGAAAAAAGATTAGTCCTATTAAAAATTAAAATCCATCAAATGCTATATGATGGTATTTTAGTTTGGTAACAAATATATATGTGTGTGTGTGTGTGTGTGTGTGTATATATATATATATATATATATATATATATATGAAAGTCTTACTGATATTTGACTATAAAATGTAGATTGACCAAGTCCATTTAGCTCAATCCGTTGAAACAGACCTAAAATAAAATTAAATTTATTTTTAAGTGGATAAATCCAATCGATAAAGATCGTTGTGGGAGGACAGCAGATATAAAATTTTGGAAGGTGTAAAGCAGACAGATGAGTTTTATTTTGCCTTAGAAACCCTAAAGAACTGCATCTTAATGAAGTATGGGAAACTTCTTTAATAGAATCACAGGCAGAGCCTAGAGAGATGTCCTGAAGGAATGCAGAGGGGATCATAACCTTTTAAGGAGTGGTGGCTAAAAAGAGTTAGTGTTATGAAAGTAGTAAAGGGCAAATCACTAACAACAAGTAACTCATACCTTGTGCCTGAAAATAAACAACATATTATAGATTTTGCTAATGGAAAATATTTGCCATGTTTGTTTTGTTTTTCTAAGTTTGGCAATAAGTACTCATAAAAAACAACACCAAAACATATAGAGGGACCATGTGGTTTTAAGTGACTTCTATTTGGAATTTCTTTTGCTCCTGATATTTTTCCACGTTTTATTGAGATTGTGTACCTACTGTTCCAGGTCCAGTCCCATATTTTTGTGATTTATTGATTGCAAGTTTGACAAAGACTAAATTGGTTGCAAGTTTTTGTAAAGTCCTACATCATTTTAATATATCTGGTATAAAAGAAGAAAAAAGTCAGTTACTGACATTACTTTAGTACTACTGGTAGTGACCTGAATTCAAGAGTTGTGCAAATTGAAATATGTAAGTTCTTAAAGAAAGACTTGCAAACCTCAGAATTATTAATATTTTACTAATATTTTCTTCGATGAAAGACAGTCATGTTGGTACTAATTTATTTTTTTACTGGAAAAAAGCTTTCTGTAACATTAAATAGACATTTTTTTCAAATATTTTGCTGAAATTAAATACTTGCTTATTTGATTCTAATAAGCTAATATTGTATAAAAGATGAAACTATTGTTTCCTTTAAAAAAAAGCCTGCATTTAAAGTTGCCAGTAGAGAAAGTTTAGAATCGTCTTAATTTTTTTCGCTCAAAACATGTTCAAATTTATTATAAGACAAAAAAATACAAATTAAACAAATAAATTATTTTCTTTTTTTATTTTCATTTTTTTCCAGCATATTGTGGGGGTACTTATTTGTTTTATTTGAATATAGAATTGGGATTTCTGCACTAATTCATTGTGATTGGTGGTATTATTAATTTAAAGTAATGCTACTTTAATTTCACAAGAAATAAGATTACTACTATTTAAAATTAAAATCCATCAAATGCTATATGATGGTATTTTAGTTTGGTAACAAATATATATGTGTGTGTGTGTGTGTGTGTGTGTGTATATATATATATATATATGAAAGTCTTACTGATATTTGACTATAAAATGTAGATTGACCAAGTCCATTTAGCTCAATCCGTTGAAACAGACCTAAAATAAAATTAAATTTATTTTTTTACTGGAAAAAAGCTTTCTGTAACATTAAATAGACATTTTTTTCAAATATTTTGCTGAAATTAAATACTTGCTTATTTGATTCTAATAAGCTAATATTGTATAAAAGATGAAACTATT
>CAUYPO010071186.1:0-56778 GCA_963574435.1 Cheirogaleus major
GTCATAAATTCTTTGCATTTGACAACACACAAGGCTAGGGAAGATGTGTTTTTTTTGAGACAAAGTCTCATTCTGTTGCCTGGGCTAGAGTGCCGTGGCATCAGCCTAGCTCACAGCAACCTCAAACTCCTGGGCTCAAGCAATCCTCCTGCCTCAGCCTCCCGAGTAGCCGGGACTACAGGCATGCGCCACCATGCCCGGCTAATTTTTTCTATATATTTTTAGTTGGCCAATTAATTTCTTTCTATTTATAGTAGAGACAGGGTCTCGCTCTTGCTCAGGCTGGTCTAGAACTCCTGACCTTGAGCGATTGAGCTGGGTTCTTAACTGCTACCTTACATTGCCTCTAGGGTAGATTAACTTGTGATCACTGCACTAGTAAGTAGCAGAGCTGAGCAGAAACTCAAACCTTCCCAGGCCAAGGCCACTTAGTTCCCTTTCACTACTTCCCAGGTCACTGTCACGGGACATGTTTAACGGTGACACCTCCCACCATTACCTGTGGACATCTTGGCCAGCCTTGGCCTTCAGCAAGGGTAGGGCAGAACAGGAGCCAGGCTGGGAGGGTGGCAAGGCTTGCCAGCCAGTCTGGGGCAAGGCAGGAGGGAGCCAGGGCACCAGCCCAGCTGTGCTCCTCAACCACACCTGGAGTGACAGGGGCAGATGCACAGCACAGCAGATCCTGGTCAGGCTGGGTCTCAGGAGGGGTGGGGATCCCCTTCCTTCTGTTCCAGGTTGGCCTTGAAGGTGCTGTGCCTGGCCCAGCGGCAATACTCCCTGCTCCAAGCAGCCAACCTCCTGACCCCTGACATGATCACAGAGTTTGAGACCCTGCAGCAACTGGTGCAAGAGGAAAGAACTGAGCCTGGGGCGGAGGCCTCTAGGACTCCTGGGCTGGCCGGAGGGACACCTCTGGCTCAGGAGCTGTGTTCAGAGTCAAGTGAGTCTCACCCTGTCCTACCCTGTCTATTGCTGCCATCTCCAAGGCTCAGCTGGGGCAGAGGGCTGGCCGGGGGCCTCAGTTGCTGGATTATGCTGGGATGGGAGGCTGGCCCCCTGGGATCATGGACTTCTGTACACAGAGAGGCCCCTGGACATCTGAGGAGTTAGGGGGTCCAGTGTCTGGCTCCTCAAGTTCTACAAACTCTCCTTCTGGCCCGTCCCTGATCCCCCTCAGCACCCCCTTCTCTCTGCCCAGTATCTCCAGCGTACTCTGGCCCCGTGACCCGGACCATGGCAAGGCAACTGAGTGGCCCCATGCACACTCTGGGCATCCCACCTGGGCCCGAGTGCTCCCCAGCCCAGGCATCCCGATGGCCAATGGAGAAGAAGAGGAGGAGGAGACCAAGCCCCTCGGAGCCAGACAGTCCCCTGGCCCCAAAGCAGAGAAGCAAGCGCCAGCGCCAGTCCTTCCTGCCCTGTCTGAGGAGAGAGTCTCTGCCTGAGGCCCAGCCGTCATTTGGGCCCAGCACCCCCAAAGGGGGAAGGGCCTCCTCCCCCTGCCATTCCTCTCGAGTCTGCCCAGCCACAGTCATCAAAAGCCGGGTGCCCCTGGGCCCTTCCACCATGCAGAACTGCTCCGCCCCGCTGGCTCCACCTTCTCGGGATCTCAATGCCACCTTTGATCTCTCTGAGGAGACCCCCTCAAAGCTCAGTTTCCATGAAGGTTCCGGCTGGGAGAAAGTCCCCCAGGAGCTGAAGAGGCTGGACCAGCCTTTCATGCCCAGGTGGGTCTCCCCTCCTGCCTTCCTCCCACCCCTCCCAGCAGGGGGACAATGGTGCTGCCAAGCAGGGTGGAGACAGCCTGACTCTTGGAGCCGGACGTTTGCCATCTGTTTCCCTTTGGTCATGATCAGCTTCCCTCCCTGGGCCCAGGAGAGCAGGATGTACAGTTGCCAGGGAGACAGGGCGTCTTTTGGGGGCCCTTGCCTTGTCTGTCCATGCTGCAAAGCCACTAGCTCTGTGCTGGCTTATGGCACGCTCATGGGTAGCTAATGGGACCCCAACTTGGAAAGAGTGAGCAGAGAGCAGGAAGGAGTGAGGGGAGGCCAATGCCATCTCCTCTGCCTTGTGTGGGCCCTCTGGCCTGGTCCGAGCTCTGTGTTCCTCTGGGAAATACCTACTTCCACCACTTCCACCCCCAGATTTTGCCCTCCAGCCCAGCACTTGGAATGGGGGAAGGGGTTCCCAGAAGACTTTATTCAGGATTTTCCGGTGAGAAGATGAAGCTCTCACCCTTGCCTTCCACCCACATGGCAAGGTAGGGGAACAGCAGCCAGTTCAGGACAGTCCAAGGCCAAGAACGAGTGGTGGACTGACCTGGACTTGTGAGAAAGAGGCCAGCAGCTGCCCGCCCGCACCCCTGCCACAGCCCGCAAACCAGCTCTCAGTAACAAGCTTAGAGCCGGGCAGGTGGAAGGGTGAAATTGTTTGAACTCCAGTTCCCGGGACGCGCCAGAAACTGACATCTGGACGTCCTCCCAGAGCAGGCCTGTCACTCAGCTGTCAGCCTGGGCCAAGTGAGGCAGGGAGAGGACTCCACCTTGTAGTAGGAAGAAACCTCAGAGGTCATCTCATCCACCCACCCTCCCAGTTCCCTCCCCATCCCGGCTGGGGGCTGGAGGGAGGAAGTGGCTGGCACCATTTCTGGTTCCTTGCTGATCCGCCTCCCTTCCCCTTCCTCCCTCCCCAGTGGACCCGTGCTATTCACCATGAAGGGCCCCAAGCCAACATCTTCCCTCCCTGGGACCTCCGCCTGCAAGAAGAGGCGCATTGTGAGGTGAGGTGTCTAGGGAGAGAAAGAGCTCTCAGCAGGGCAGTGGACACCTGGGCCAGCTCTAGGCCCCCAGTGTGTCTCTGGACCCCCTGGAGCAGCAGCTGAGGTCTATGAGCAGGGCAGGATCTAGTTTTCTGCCTGAGGTTTCCTTGGCCCTTGCTATTCCAGGATGTCCCTAGAGCAGAAGGGGCCATAGGCCCCCAATTGTCAAGGGAGATATTCAGCATTCATTGGTTAACCCAGTGATTGGACTACCCACCCCATCACTGCTCCTTCTCTCTCATGTCCCACATCCCACAAGCCTCTCCTCCCACCACTGCCTCTCCCTCCCTCAGATCGGGCCCCAGAAGCTCCTGTTGGTGTTCAACCTCCTCTGCTCTCAGCGCCTACCCCCATCCCCAGCACATACCTCCACAGCCCAGAGGTAACCTCCCACCTTTCTTCCTTCCCTCCCTCAGTTCCTCAGTCTCCCGGGGCCGCAGCCGCATCGCCTGCCTCCCCAGCAGCACCTTGAAGAGGCCAGCTAGGCCCCTCGCAATCCCAGGTGACTGGCACTGGGGACAGGGATGGCCTGGGCCACAGTGGCAGATGAAGACAGGAAGTAGGAAAGGACAGGGTGGCCTAAGACCTGGGTAACAGGAGGGCCTGGGATGCTGCCAAGGATGTCAGGGACACTGATAAGACAGGTGGGAGATGAACTTGGGTACAAGGGGACAATGGGACAGAGCCTCACTTTCCTCCTTCTTCCCTACAGCCCCCCCATCCAACTGGCCTATAGAGCTGTCCTTGAGTCCCTGCCATGCTGGGGACAGGAGGAGCAGGAAAGAACTCACTGGGGTTGGGAGAGTGCTGTCAGCTGGGAACTGCATCGCCAAGGTGTCCTGACCACCAAGGTGTTCTGACCCACTAGGCAGGCCACCCCCACTTGGAGCCACCTACACCAGAAGCCCTGACCTGCCTTCCTTACCTCGGAGCCTTTCCTTATTAACACCCCTTCCCCAACCATCCATTCTGTTACTTGCTCTCTTTATTAATCTCTTATCACACTCAGCTTCTCAGCAGGAACCATATTCATTTGTGAGTGTTAATATGTTGCTATTTTAAAGGGTGCTGCCATGTTCCCCTCTCATGTATGATGCCCTCCAAGCAGGCAGGGGGCCATTTTGGGCTCTCTTCCTGGCCTGTGTCTAATACAGGGTCCTGCACAGGCAGTGGAGGAGGAGAACAGGATGGGGCATCCCAGCTTGGTTCTTCCTGGTTTCTGAGCGAGGGGCATCTTCAGTCCCACTCCCCCCAGCCTGGAGCAGGAGCCCCAGTCTCCAGCCACACTCCTGGTGATGATGTGGATGATGGTGGTACCTTGATTTCCAAATGAGGACAGCTTTACTGTCTTTGTCCTGTTGTGGACAGGATGCACATTCAGTGCAAAAGGAAACGTAAAGAAGAAAGGAGAACTTAGCCTAACGCTACCACCTGGATATAGATGCTAGTAATACTGAAGTTTATAAGCCTCTGATCCTTTATTTCTGCATATATACATATATATAAATATACATGTAGATATAGATATATTTTTTATAATAATAAACTAGCTCCATCCTTGGTGTGTGTGGGTTTGGGTTTTTTTGTTTTGTTTTGTTTTTTGAGACAGTCTCTCTCTGTCACTCTGGGTAGAGTGCCATGGTGTCATCATAGCTCACTGCAACCTTAAACTCCTGGGCTCAAACGATCCTCCTGCCTCAGCCTCCCAAGTAGCTGGGACTACAGGCATGCACCACCATGCCCAGCTAATTTTTCTATTTTTAGTAGAGATGGGCTCTTACTCTTGCTCAGGCTGGTCTTGAACTCCTGAGCTCAAGCGATCCTCCCACCTTGGCGTCCCAGAGTGTTAGGATTACAGGCGTGAGCCACCGCCCCTGGCCCCTTGATGTGTTTCTCTGTACACCTAGGAAGAATAGCAACACTTTCCCTTTCTCATCTTCCCACTCTTCAAGCCCTCGAGAAACCTCTGAGTATAGAAAACAATCCCCACTCTGCCTCCCCCAGCAGCCTTAGGCCTGGGCCTTTAGCTGAGCCCTGCTCTTTCCTCCACAGCCCAATCCACCGGCTCCTCAGCGTGTTTAGAAGCAATTACCCCTGGAAGTCTGTCCATCCTCCTGCAGCCTTGGGGGTGGTTGCTAGGAGTCCTGCCGACAGGGAGAGAGCATTTTTAGTGGTCCCCAGGTCTTAGGTGAGGCTCTGAGCTAAGCCCCCACCAGCTCGAGCCTAGTGCAGTCTGGCCCTGCCCTCACCCCCTCCACCTGTTCGTGGCTTCCATCTCCACTCATTGGAATTGTTTGACGGTTCAATACAAGTTTACCTCTGCTCTCCCCATGAAGACATGGGTGGCTGAACGAACTAATAGTGTAAACAAAATTACAGGAGTCTGTGTTTAACCTGATTTCAAAAACAAACATGTTAAAGGTATTTAGCACATTGTGAGTAGTGTATAAATAACACTGCTAATTTCAGATGAGTCCTAGCTGTTCTGGGGGAGCAGCCTCCTCCCCCTCTGCCCGTTGAGCCCCTCCATGCTCAGTCCTGAGCACGTGTTGGAGTGAGAAGAGAAGCATTGAGTTCCTACTGGCTGCCAGGCCTCTTCACAAAGCTTCCTGACCTCGTGGGGTTGGTAATGAGGAGGTAGACGGGAAAAGGCTCCCGAATCTCGCCCAGAGTTAGACAGCAAGTGTTCAGGATCCAGGGGCTGCTGCTTTGCCTTTCACTAAGCCGCTTCCCTTTGGAAGTGAACAGATACCATTTCTTTTCGTGTGCCTGGGGTTCCCTCCTCTCCAATTAGTCTTAATGAGTTTTTTTGCCCCCTGCGTACTGCGATTTGCACAGAAGCAGTCACAGCTTCAAATCATCTGTAGCCCCCAGCGGCCTGGCATGGTGCCTTGACCTCAGGAGGCCCTGCTGAATGTTGGTTGGATTCAAATTGAATAAGTTCCCCAATTTCCTGGAGCCCTCACATATATTATCTCATTTGATCATCACCGTCCCCCATGTAAGTGCAGAGGCAGGCAGCACAGGGCAAGGCTGCTGGTAACTAGAGCCGGGAGGGCAACCTTCACGAGATAGGGTCCCTTGCACGCGGCAGAATTTGGGCTGGGGACAGCTTGCAAGCGGAAGGGGTCACTCCTGACAAGGATGCTCTGCAGCCAGCCATTCCCTCGGCAAACATTTGTGGCTCTGTGGTGCAAAATGTGCTCTCGGGTGATCCATTAAATTCACAAAGACTCTGTGCTGATAGAGTTAAGCACGTGTGGCTCCTGCCCTCAATCACAGGAGGTCAGGCTGAGAGCGCTCGCTGTGTGATGTCGCGCACCGAGAGGCAGCCTGGCTGGTCCGAGCTTCGCAGGGAGCTGGCAGGGCTCAAGGGGCAGTGAGCTGACAGCCAGCTCCCAGCTGACCTCTGTGGGCGGCGGTGAGACTCTGAGATTGGATTGTTCTTACACGAAGAGAGTCAACCACAAGACATGGTGATCGATGGCTCCCCCATCCACTGCGGGCCCAGCCGGGTGTAATGCCCCCTCTCCCTGCCTCGTCTTGCCTCTTCCACCTTAAAGGCCTGGGCAGAGCCCCTCACTTCACTTCTCTCGGTTCAGAAGTCCTGTCTCCCCAGGCCCTGTACCCCCTCTTCCTTGCTTGCCTTAGTCCCCACAGCTCATGCCTGGATCCCCACCCTGGGGTACAAATTCCTGCCCTGTTCACAGAACCAAGGTCAGTACCAGGGGCTGAAAACACAGAGAACAAGACATGGTCCCTGCATGCAGAGAGTCAGGATGGCACCTGTCCCTGTCACCTGAGTATAAAACCAAACCTTCCATCAATGTTGGTACCTGTCAAGGAGAGAGCACCAGGTCTTCTTTTTGGGTCCCCTCGTACCCACAGCCATCAGTTCAGCCCCCCAGGGGACTTCATCACCACCTAGGGAGCCTCCTTGGCAGCTACTGACTCAGGAGTCCTGCCTCCCAGACCCTGGATTTCCCCAGAAATATCCCTTTGGCTATGTGTGGGGGATCCTAGTCTTCCCTTCCTCCAAGGTTCTTAGGTGAAGAGTGATTCAGGAGGGCTTGGGATGAAGGTTGTGGGGGGAGGAGAGTCACCCATGGGCCTGGAGACCGTGGCTGTGTTTTCTAGCTCATCCCAAGGGTTCCCCCCAGCTCGCCGGCAGCCCCCCTTGTCCCCGCCTCCATTCTCTATTCTCATCCTGTCTGTTGGGAGGACTGCTGGATTAGAAATAACAGGCCATCCGCCAGCACTCTCCTCCCACCAGGGCCACATCTGGTCCCCGCCTTTTGTCCTCTGGAGGGACCCAGTCAGGCAGGGAGATGGAGGAGAGCGGGGAGCAGAGCAGATCAGGGAAAGCAATTAAAAAGCTGATCTCAGGGTTAGAGGCTGGGAGGTGGGGGGCAGGCTGGAGCGGGCCTGCCTGGGCTGGGGAGAAGCCAGTGAGAAAGGGCTTGTTAACCCCAAGGCAGCAGCCTGGCCCCCTGGGGTCTGTGAAGGGGAGCATGCTGATGCCCCCAACAAGCCGAGAGGGGCCAGGGAAGAGCAAGGGGAAGGAAGGGTCTGGGGTGCAGCCAGGGACCATTCTGCAGCCACAGGAGTTGGTTTCCAACTCACAGAACCTGGCTGGACCCAGGCTAAGGACGGGGAGAAGGGATAGTCCCTGCTCTGAGGCGGCCCCTCCAAGTGAATAGGGAGACGGCCCCTGCCCTCAAAGAACATCCATCTGACAGTGAACTGTGGGTTCTCGAGTAGGGAGCTCCCAGCCAGGGGGAAGGACAGCTCCTGTCCTGTGGGTGCTTCAGTCTTGGGGGGCAGCCCTGTCCTTAAGGAGAATCCAGTTTATGGGAAGACATAGGTCCCAACATCAGGAAGCCCCCATTGTGGTCCCCTCCCCAGGGGATGAGACCCACACCCACAGGAGGTGGTGTTGGTTCCCCAAGAACTCAACCTGCATGGACTGTGGGCTCAAGGTTGGGCATGGGGAAGGGAAGGGGTGGAGGTAACAGAGCCCATGGGGTCAGGGAAACAAAAAAGCAGGGTGACAAACAGCCTCTACTCGAGTCTCCAGGGCAGTTGAAAATTACTTGCACATATCCCCTGGGAGACCTGAAGCCACCAACAGCTAGCGGTCTAGGGGTGAATGGTGCTGACTCCCACCCTCCCTTCACTGGCTGCAGCCCCTCTGCTCTGTCCATACTGCCAGGTAACTGCCTTTGGGGGGTGCCCACCTATTCCCAGTGGAGTCAGTAGGATATGGCAGCCCCCCTAGAAGACCCAGCTCCCACTTCTCCTGGCCAACCTGTCACAGATGTGCTAACATCAATAGATAAGGCACATGGGAGGTGTTACGTGGACGCTATGACTTGTCAAGCACCTGCCGTGTACAGCTTCCAATGATTTTATCCTCACAACTACCTTGCTTGGGAGTAGGAATGGCAAGTCCCCATTTTGTAGATGTGGAAATGGAGATTCAGAGAAGGTTCCTGGGGTCATCCAAGAGTTCACAGCTACTGAGTGACAAGGCTTTGCTCTCTCTCCTAGAGGGCACTGCATAACAGTCAGAGGCAAGGCTAGAGAATAAAGGGGTAAAGCCTCTGGGTGATACAAATTTGGGTTTTAAAGAACCCATCTACAGCTGTGAGACCGGCTCTCTCCCAGCCTCTAAGCAGCTGTAGCTGGTGGCCACTGGAACCTGGGCAGCTGAGCATCGCCATCTAGTGGCCACTGGACTCAGTTCCCTTCCTCGGGCATGGACGGACAGACCAGTGGTCGCCAAGGGGTTGGTTGGCCAGAGAGACTCATGTTCTCTTCATCCCACCCAGCATGGTGACCACCACACTGTGCCAGGCACTGGACAAGGAGTGGGGGCACAAGCAAAGCCAGTGGGCAGCAGCCAAACGGCAAAACTGCCGCTTGATTTAGAGGCTAGTGTATTTGGCAAACACCAGGTACGTTGTGTGGGGGTTGAGGCCAGATGTGGGATTGGTCTGTCCTGGGAGGCATTTGGGCTTTGCCCTGTAGGCAGAAGGTTATCTGACAGATTCTGACGCAGGGGAGGGACACAGGGAAGTCATCTTGTCCCCATCTGGGCTTGAAGCGAGGCATGGCTTGGCTGCAGGCTCCTTGAAGGGGTGTCTAAGCACCCCACTGCATGCCAGCAGCATCCGGCTGTGTAGTCTAGAAGGCAGTCTGGGGTTTGGCTTGAGGCTTTGGGTGTTAGGGTCTTTCGTGTGGGGAGGCAGGACAGGAGGCCCCCCAGAGAATGGGGCCTGAGCCAGGCTAGGAGAAGGGGTGGCGGCTGGGAGGGCTGAGGGCTTGCCTGTCTCTGTTGGCTGTGTCTGCCTGGGGCAGATGTGAATCAGAGTGTGGTTTAGAATGGAGAGAGAAAGACAGAACATACTGTCCAACGGCAGGGCTTGGTTAAATGAATGCATATAGTGGAAAACCATGCAGCTGTTAAAACGATGATGTAGATAAATATTTATGGATATGGAAAGATGTTCACAACATATTGTTGAGTGAGAAAGGCAAATTGCAAAATAATTTGTACAGCATGCACACACTTTGAAAAAACTGAGTTTATATGTGTGGAAAAAATCTGGTAGTGTTTATCTCCAGGTGGCAAAATTATGGCTAATTAAACTTTGTTGTATTGCGTATCTGTTATTTTCTGATTTTTCTACAATGCATGTATAACTTAAAAAATAATGAAAGTTTGGAAAACAACCACAACCAAGTCTGTCTGCCTCTGGTTCTCTGTGCCGACACCTTTAGGTGGTTAAGGGCTGAGTGTGGGGATGGGTCTAAGGGGCAGGGATGGGGTTGAGGATGGAACTTGGGCCTGTGACAGGGCCCCAGGCAGGTGGCTGAGGACAAAGACTGGGAGACTTCACCTACTGGTGCTGAAACAAACTAGTGTCTCACATACACAGAGACAACTCACTGGGCTTCGATGACAAGTGCCTCCTGCTCTTGTCACATCTTTTCTCCCCAGGATTGCTTTGCCCTCATTTCAGTGCGATTTCACTTGAACAAAAAGGGAAGGTTGTGACTTGCGGGGCAACGTGGAAGGGCAGGCCACTGCTAGCCACAGGGATGAAAGTTAGGACAAGCGCTTGTCCTTAGTCTTGCTCTCCCCTGAAAGCCCCCTGTCCTTTCCCAGCTCCCCAACCCACAGCAGGATCAAAGGTCACTGGGCGCCCCTTCCTCAAGATTGCCCTGCCTTGCTCAGGCCAAGGGTCAAATGCGGCTAGAAGCTAAGGGGCTCTCACCTCCCTCTCTGCGCTGGACTCACGTGGGAAACCTTAGCAGGCAGCCCATGACGTACCCGAATGAAGAACATCCCCTGGTGTGGAGCCTGAGCTGTTGCTCTGACAGGGCTCAGGGGCCTGAGCTGGCTCTCTGAGAGCCGGGGAGGGCTGAGCAGCCGGCTTTGTCTGCGGGTAGAGAGACCTGGTAACGCTGGCTGGCCGCCCCCCAGGGCCCTCTCCTCATGCCCACTGGATGACTCACCTTGGCACAGACACAATGGTCAGGGGTGGGCACACTGCCTGCTTCCCGCTGCACCCCAGCCCCCCTCAGTTGCATTCCGAGAAGCCCATTGAGCAGGGGGCTTGCGTCGCACCCCGGCCTGGCAGCCGGGCATCTTGGGATAAAAGCAGCATAGCCCCCTGGGGGCTGCCCTTGCTGTGTGGCGCCCTCACGGGCGGTGGAGAACAAGGCTCTATTCAGCAAGTGCCCAGGAAAAGGGATCAGAGGCCCAGGCATGGGCAGTGGGCGGCAGGGGGGAGAAGAGGGGTGTCTGCTTCCCAGAAGTTGGAGGACACAGATGGGTGAGGGGCCTGGGTGGGGCTCTGTCCCTGTGGGACCAGAGTGGAGGGGTTGGAGGGAACTGTTTCAAGGGGCAATAGGCCCCAGGCTCCCAGGTGGACACAGTGGCTCATAGGTTTCCAAACCCACCCACCTACCCCCGGGGGTCTCTTCTCAGGCTGATGTGTGGGAACTCAAAGGAGATAAATCTGCAGCGGGAGAGTGAAGGTGACCAGGGAAACGGGGTGCTGCCGGAACAAAGATTCGAGCCGGCACAGCCAGCTCATTCGTAACTGCTTTGTGGAGCTGTCAGGGCCAGGGCTCAGGGGAGGGGGGCATGCAGGGAAGCCAGGCAAGGGAGGGATGTCCTGGTGGGACCGACACTGGGTTGCTAATGAATAGCCCAGGGAGAGGGCTGGAGACCCTGCCCCTCTTGCCCTATTAGGGCCTCCACATCCCTCTGCCATCCCTCCACTGCCAGCTAGAGGCCGCGATCCCTCAGACCCTCAGACAAAGGGCTGGTGTCCAATCCCAGCCCCCAGCCCCCAGAACTCCAGGGAACCGGCAGAAAGCAGGAGTGTGGGATGTCAGTGTTCAGAGCAGAGGACTCCAGGAACCTGCTGGGAATGGGGCCGATAGGAAACTATAACATAGGCTGCTCGTTGAGGGTAAAGACCAGGTTGTTCTTCACCAAATCCCCAGCATCTAGCAGGAACTTATGGGAATGCTGAGTGAGTGAGTGAGTCTAGGTTAGGAAATCTAAGAGTCAGAAGTCAGGTCAGGAGTCATCTGATCCAGCCCTTCCTTCTTTCAGTGCTTCCTTTTTCATTTTTAATTGCTGCATAATAATTGTACATATTTATGTCCAACCAACCCTTTCTTGACCCACATTCCCAGGATGAGGGTCCGCTTGCTCAGTGATCAGGGCCCCCAGACCCAGCATCTGGCCCCAGGCACTGCCCTCCCTAGGCAGGGGCTGCATGCCCAGAAAGCCCTCCCTCTGGGCACAATGACCTGGATGGGGTGAGAGGAGCTCTCCCCATGGCTGGGCTGCGGCCCAACCACACCCCCTCAGGCTATGCCAGGGGGCGTAGCCAGGGGCACCCAGGCAGCACCAGTCCGCCCACTCCTCCATAAAGCCCTCGCACCCCAGGAGCTAGCAGGGCCAGGCAGGATGGAGAGGAGACGCATCACCTCGGCTGCTCGCCGCACCTACGTCTCATCCTCTGCGGAGATGGTGGGGGGCCTGGCTCTCGGCCGCCGCCTGGGTCCTGGCACCCGCCTCTCCCTGGCTCGAATGCCCCCTCCTCTCCCGGCCCGGGTGGACTTCTCCCTGGCCGGGGCACTCAACGCTGGCTTCAAGGAGACCCGGGTCAGTGAGAGAGCAGAGATGATGGAGCTCAATGACCGCTTTGCCAGCTACATCGAGAAGGTTCGTTTCCTGGAACAGCAAAACAAGGCACTGGCTGCTGAGCTGAACCAGCTGCGGGCCAAGGAACCCACCAAGCTGGCCGATGTCTACCAGGCTGAGCTGCGCGAGCTGCGGCTGCGGCTGGACCAACTCACCGCCAACAGCGCCCGGCTGGAGGTTGAGAGGGACAACCTGGCACAGGACCTGGGCACCCTGAGGCAGAAGTGAGGAGCGGGACAGGGAAGAGGGCCCTTGTGAGCAGAGAGGACTGAGCCCCAAGAGGGAGTGCCTGCAGGCCCCCAGAGGCTGAGGCAGGGGCTCTGCCTCCCTGCTCGCTGGGTCTCTCCACCTTGGGGGGCTCTCCTTACTCCCCAATATGATGGGAGGGAAAGGGAAGAGACCCAGGACCTCAGGGATCTGACTCTCAGACACCTTCTGCCAGGGAGCTGGGGTCCTCTCAGCACCTCCTCACTGGGGAAATTTGTGGGGAGCAGCTGGGACCCCAGCGAGCGGGGTCTTGGTTTCGGGCCCTGTGATTGTGGGCAGGGGGCTCACCTACTCTGAGCCTATATAAAGGAGGAGTCACAAGTAGAGAAGGCTGGTGTCCACGAGGTGGACTGGACTCTAGGGTAAAGGAAGTAGAGGTGCAGAACACAGGTGACTGCCTGTTACCAGCTTATGACCCCAGCCAAGTCCCTCTGACTTGCACAGCTGTGAAGTGGGATCATAATAAAATCCATTTCCAAGGCAGTTGCCTGGGATCAGAGGAATCCCCGAGAGGGTGGTGCTTTGCTGAGCTGGCAGGGCACGTGTGTGCCCTCAAGTGCAGGACGTGTGTGCGCACACGCAGCAGTGAGCGTGTCGGTGGATGTGCCTGTGTGAGCAGGAGCAGGTGCGCCAGCTTTGATAAGGCACCTTAGTAATGAGTTAAAGCAAAAGCCCACGTCTGCTCAGCCTCCCACCAAGGCCTCTGTCTAAGGCCCCCCTGAACCCTCACTCCTCCTGCTGCTCTTCTGGTCCTGGGGGAATCTCTGTGACAGCCACCTCCAGGGTGAATGGGGAAGGGATCCAAGTGTCCTCAGAAAAGCCTGGACTTAGGAATGTGTCCCCCCACCCCAGGCTCCAGGATGAAACCAACCTGAGGCTAGAGGCCGAGAACAACCTGGCTGCCTTTCGACAGGTAATAGAGGTAGAAGGCAGGGGCAGGGGCAAGGGAAAGGGTTGATGGCAGCCCACCCAAACACAGCCCCCTAGCTGAGCCCTGCAGAGCAATGCACTGCTTCCCCCTGCCCCAGAAGGAGGGGTAGGGCAAGGCTGGGGAATGGGAAGGATAAGTCTGGGGTCAGAGTGGCCCTTTGCCCCTCCCCACTCCAGGAGGCAGATGAAGCCACCCTGGCCCGTCTGGATCTGGAGAGGAAGATTGAGTCCCTGGAGGAGGAGATCCGGTTCTTGAGGAAGATCCATGACGAGGTAAGGCCAGGGCAGAGGGAGGAAAGCTCAACACAGAGATTGCAACTGAGAGACAGAGACAGAGAGACTGAGACTGAGAGAGATACTCAGATAGAGAAGGAGAGAAACAGATTGGCAGACAGAGAAAGAAAATGAGAGAGACAGAGAGAGAGCACATTCTTAACCACTGGTGAAATGCACACAGACATACACTCCATTTACTGAGAAGTACAACAGGCCTTGCTGCCTCACAGCCCAGTGAGACAGGAGCCCTCCCAGTACTCACCTCCTTTCACAGAGGAGGACACCGAGGCCCAGAGAGGTTAAAGAATGTGCTAAGGTCACACAGTCTCTCTGACTCCACCCCCTCTGTCATCTGTCCTCATTAAAATGAGAGCCATTCTTTAAAAAAAAAAAAGACCCTGCTGAGCTCTGACCTCAGGCCCTGGATTTAGAATCCATGGCCCCTGCCTGGGTGGTAGCTCATACCTGTAATCCTAACACTCTGGGAGGCCGAGGCAGGAGGATCGCTCAAGGTCAGGAGTTCCAGCCTGAGCAAGAGTGAGACCCTGTCTCTACTGAAAATAGAAAGAAATTAGCTGGACAACTAAAAATATATGGAAAAAATTAGCTGGGCATGGTGGCACATGCTTGTAGTCCCAGCTACTCGGGAGGCTGAGGCAGGAGGATCACGTGAGCCCAGGAGGAGTTTGAGGTTGCTGTGAGCTAGCCTGACACCACGGCACTCTAGCCCAGGCAACAGAGTAAGACTGTCTCAAAAAAAAAAAAAAGAATCCATGGCCCCATGGAACCTGGGGACCCACAGCACACACCCCCATAGGGACTCAGTCACTCACCCATGAGAACACAAGTGCATTTTCAGCACCTGGCACCTGCCTATCCAGCCCTCAGGGGAAGGATGCTGTGAGACCCTCAAACTACCCTCTGCCTCCTTTAGCCTGAGCAAATGCCACTTATTCCAACAAGGGCTGCAGCGTTTCCCTTAACCAATGCCCATGGCCGAGGGGCGGGTAGAACAGGGCATGACGCTATGGGGAACCCCAGCTGTGGCCTGGGCTCTGAGCCCTGGTACCCTTTCTCTTCCCTCTGCCAGGAGGTTCGGGAACTCCAGGAGCAGCTGGCCCAACAGCAAGTCCATGTGGAACTGGATGTGGCCAAGCCAGACCTCACAGCAGCCCTGAGAGAGATCCGCACACAGTATGAGGCAGTGGCGTCCAGCAACATGCATGAGGCAGAGGAGTGGTATCGGTCCAAGGTATTGGCCTGTGGGCCAACCCACCTCTTCCAGGCAGCCCTCCTTGCTCCATACAAGAGAATGGGGGAAAGAGGGTAGAGGAAGCTGGGAGAATAGCCTCTCCAGGTAACTGATTTTCACCAGAGAAGTGAGATAACTTGTCCAGGGTCACACAAGCATTATGATTTCCAAAAGTACTCATTATTATTACTGCTACTATTACTATTATTATTATTGGTCAACTTTGTTGTGTGCCAGGCCCTGTGCTTTGCATGGATTGTTTTACTATGAAGTGGGTACCATTCTTTGACAGATAAGAGAACTGAAGCCAGAGAGATTAACTAATTTGCTCGAAGTCACACAGCTCCTAAGTGGTAGAGTCAGATTTCCAACCCCAGCCCGTCTCACTTGGCAGCCTGAATTCTATGCCTCTGCCAGGCTGGGTTCTGGGTTACTGAGCATCTACTGTACACCAGGCACTTCCTGGGACACAGACAGGTGTTCGACCAAGGAGATGTGATGTGCACCCAAATATAGTGCCCACAGAGACCACCACAGTGTGGAGTTATTATGCAGTGTGGGAACCAGAGAAGATGTCACAGAAGGGGGCATTTGGGCTGGGCAAGGCAGGCAGGCTATGGGCATGAAGAGGAGGGGGAAGGGGCAATCCCAGTGCAGGACAGAACCTGTGTAGAGGTCTGGAGGCAGAAAAGCAGAGAAGCAGGGCCCAGAGATGCTGGCCCAGCGTGCCAAGCTGAGGAGCATGGTCAGCAGATGCCACTGACAGCCTGAGCAGGGTTGAGGCCTGAGCAGCTGTGAGGGTCTCCCTGCAGGCTGGGGGAGAAGGTGCTGTTAGAACCCACGGCTCTGCTTGCCAGAACCCATCGTCCACTGTGTGGGAGGGCAGGGTTCAGTCCCGCGGAGGGAGCTGCCAGTGCAGGAGGTTCTGGATTCGGCGGCACTGTTCATTCATTCGTTGGCTGACCAGGCATGCATCGTGCTAGGTGCTGGAGCCCAGCAATGGCCACGCTGCTCCTAGATCACAGCCGCTAGGATTGATGCCAGCCAGGGCCAATGCCCTGGGGTCCTGCCTACCTCCCTGATTTCCTGGACACCGCCTGCCCACACAGCTCCCCCAAATGTGCCCCCCACCCCTGCAGCCCCGCGGCCCCAGGCTGCCCTCAGCCTCGGACCCTCTCCCCATCTAGTTTGCGGACCTGACAGATGCTGCTGCCCGTAACTCGGAGCTGCTCCGCCAGGCCAAGCACGAGGCCAACGACTACCGGCGCCAGCTGCAGGCCTTGACCTGCGACCTGGAGTCCTTGCGCGGCACGGTGAGCGTGGGCTGGACGGAGCAGCGAAGGATGGGGGGACCGACCATCCCAGGAGATGCTGGGGAGAGGGCCCAGGCGAGGACCAGGCTGGGGGGGAGGGCTCTGAACAGTTACCCCGGGGCTAGAGGCGGTGCCTGGGGCCGGGGGCGGAGCCTCGAAGCCTCTGAGTCATGGCGGTCCGAGCGCCCGCCGGGGCCTGGAGAAACCTGCCGGCTCGATTCCGCAGAACGAGTCCCTGGAGAGGCAGATGCGAGAGCAAGAGGAGCGCCACGCGCGGGAGGCAGCGAGCTACCAGGACGCGCTGGCCCGGCTGGAAGAGGAGGGACAGAGTCTCAAGGATGAGATGGCCCGCCACCTGCAGGAGTACCAGGACCTGCTCAACGTCAAGCTGGCTCTGGACATTGAGATCGCCACATACAGAAAACTGCTGGAGGGCGAGGAGAACCGGTGAGCCCTGGTCACAGCCCTAGCGGATTGTCCCTGCTGCCTCCATAGAGTCCAGCGCTCCCTTAGGGGACTGAGTCGTATTCAGCCCTCCTGGCACCGCCATGCCCAGCACAGTGCATGCCCAGTGCACAATAGGTGTTCACTAAATGTTTGATGAGTGAATGAATGGATTCAACCAATATTGATTAGGGCTCAGGGCCAAGGACTTGGGTCACCCCCCAAACTAAGAGGCTCACTCCCCGCCCTCCAAACAAAGATTGGATTTCCTTTCACCTGACCCATCTCTTCTGCTCCTTGGAACTATTTTCATCACTTTCCCCTCCCTCTGTCATGTCCTTTGGATACAGATGCGCCCCCTGCAGACAACACCCAAGCCCCTTGCAGACTTTTAGAGCTCCAGAGAGCATGTTGGCTGCTGGGGAAAGCTAGGAGAGGAAGTCAGACTTTCCTGGCAAGGAAAAGGGCCTTGAGGTTGTCATGATGACCCTGGACCAGGACCCAGCCTGGGAGCGTCCCAGGGCAGCCTGGTCATCTGTTTCCCTTGCTTTCTTTTAGCATCACCATTCCTGTGCAGACCTTCTCCAACCTGCAGATCCGAGGTCAGTAGAGCAGGGCCTTGCGGGAAGGGTGTTGGAGTCCTGCCCCCTCCCCAAGGCTGGTGGGCTGCTCTGGCCTGGGGCCAAGGACCAGGGCAAAGGGGTCAGGGCTCTCTTTGGGGGCCTTCATGATTCACCGCAGAGCTCCTAGCCAGAGCACACCATCCCAGGGCATTTCCAGGTGGGGCTTGCAGCCACTCTGTCCTACTGTTCCCTGTGCCCCACTCCCCCTCCCAGCACCCCTACCCCTGCAGAACAGGGCGAGGCCTCAGCTTCTGCCCTGTCTGCAGATCCCTGAGCAACCTCTGCCCTTCTGAGTGTCTTATATTTTTGTTTTTTTAACTGCTTGTCACTACAGGGGGCAAAAGCAGCAATGAAGGGGAAGGTCACAAGGTCACAAGACATCTCAAAAGCCTCACAATACAAGTTATACCAATACAGGCTCAGCAGATTGTAAATGGAGCCCCGCCGGCTCTCGGTTAGCTGCCTGCCTCTCAGCTACAGCGCTGGTCTCAGCTTGACAGGGAGGGAGCCTCACCGGCCCCACTTTCCCCCATCCTCTTGGGCCCCCTCCTCCCAAGCTTCCCCTGAAGGTCTAGGACTGTGTCATTTTTCCAGGAACCTCAGTGCCCAGCCCAGGACCTGGCACAGGGTAAATGTAGATTAAGATAGCAGAACTGGTGAGTGTTAAAGGTGGTGTGTCCCTGGGTGCTCAGATGAGATGCTCTGGGGACACTGAGTAAACACCAACCTCGTCTCGCCTCTTCCTCGTCGCTGGGAAGGCCCCTTGGGTCTCTTCGTGCCTGGTGGCCAGGCTCTCTGCTTGATCTGTTTGTCCCTGAGACTCCGCTGCTCAGCTCAGCGCTGATTCAGTCCAGAGGATTATTTCCCTCTGGGCCGCTGCTCTTGTAGTGAATAAAGTTTTATGTTCCCTGCTCTCAATTTTAAATATTAGCGAGTGTGACATGTTATATTTTTCTCTCTGAGGGGGGGGAAAACTAAATTACTTTTTACTTGTATGTGGCCCTCAAATGGTTCTTAGCTAAGGGAAAAAAATCCTCTTCTTCTGGGCTAGAATATTTAGGAACACTAGATATAGACGTACCAGGGCTTAATTTGCATCAGAAGGGTTAACTGGGCTGACCAGGTACAAGAAATGCTGCCAAGTGCTAAACAGTCAAGAGTCACTTGGGTCCAGATAAGTGGCAGAAGGAAGGGGAAAGGGAACAGGAAAGGGACCCATGTGTATCGAACACTAATATGTGCCAGATGTTTAACACACGTTGCTTGAGTTACTTGACTCCTCACTCCCATTTCTAGAAGTAGACACCATCATCCCCATTTTGCAGATGAGGAAATGAAGCTGGAAGAGGTCGGTTAACTGGCCCACAGTCATGTGGCTGGTTAGTGGCTGAGCTGGGACTCGAGCTCTGGTCTGCCTGATTTCAAAGCTCATGTGCTCCTTCCTTGGTACAGTGCTGGGTTGTCAGAAAACCAGGTGCCAGGCAAGAGCTTGTGCAGGGGCTGAAATGAAGCCAAGCCAGCAGACAGAGCAGCCAGGACCTGCCCAGCACCGTGGGGATCTGAGAGGTCCCCAGCCCCTTTGGAAGAGCCTAGGCTCTCCCTACTTGGTTAGATAAGCTCTCATACTCATCATCGGGGGTGTGATGGGGAAGCTGGGGCTCGGAGAGGATGTCTAGTACTCCCAGAGCCCATGGGAGGCCTCCTCTCCTCACACCTGCAGAAACCAGCCTGGACACCAAATCCGTGTCAGAAGGCCATCTCAAGAGGAACATCGTGGTGAAAACCGTGGAGATGCGGGATGGAGAGGTGAGGGGGACTCTGGCCCAATCTGGCTTCAGCTGCTCCCAGGAATTCTCTAGGCCAGGCGGTGGAAGAAAGCCTATAACTGGCACATAGAAGGTCCCCAATAACTCCCAGGAGCTGCCCAGGGAACTGTGGACGAGGGGAAGGAAGGGAAGCCTGGGCCACTGGATGGGGTCCTAACTCAGGCTTTCTGCCTTGCCCATCCTCAGACTCAGGTGTCCCCAGGGTCAGGCCTCGGGGATGGGGGAAGAGAATTAAAGTTAGCAGCTCTCACTCCCAACTCCAGCCAGGACAGCTGGGGAAAGGGAGCTTCAAATTCCAGCTTAGTGAAAGGACCCTGCCGGGGGAATGGGAAGAAGGGATTTGGCATCTCCCCCTCCCCATCACACTAGCAACAGGGACAGGTAACCTCACACCACCAGCTGACTATGTGCCGGACATGGTGCTGAATGCTTTACAAGTGTATGTCACTACCCGCTCTGACCACTGCGCGAGGCAGTTGCAATTCCTATTAAAAAAAGAAAGACCCAGGAAGACTGGGGACTTGCCCGAGGTTACGCAGCCTGGCAGTGGTGGACCTGGGGTCTGTGTGAGCTCCTAACTGTTGCCCTGTGCACCTTCCCTGTGCCCTGCAGGTCATTAAGGAGTCCAAGCAGGAGCACAAGGACGTGATGTGAGACGGGCCCCACCTGCTGGCCCCTGCCCCACAGTATGAGGAGCCTGTAGCAGGAGCAGGACAGTTGCCCCAATTCTGATAGCTCATTTCTCCAAACCCGAGTTCCCACCCACCCCAGCTGCTCCCCTCCCTCCGTCTCTACCCAGCTTGCTGCCCTAGGCTCCGTCAGCATTAGGCCTGTCGGACAGCACCCACCCAGCACCCAGCAGCTCCAACTAACAGGGCACTCACCCCAAAGGGGCAGCGTGGAAGGGCATGGCCAGCTGCTTGGGTTAGAATTGGGAAGAGGAGAGGCAGGGGGACCTAATAAATCACCCTCATAGCCCCGATCCCTGTTGTTATGGCAACTGGACCTTTGAGCTTCCTCAGGCTGCCGGAGGAAAAGTGAAACCCAGACAGGAAGGGGAAGTCCCCACAGGGAAGGGAGCCCTGGCCACAGGCTTGTTCCAGACTGACCCTGACCAGTCTAAGAGTGGGTGGTGAGGTCCTGCCAGATCCCAGAGGGGCCTCCTGAGTATTGATCCAAGTGTCTCAGTTCCACTGAGCTGCCATCCAGGGCCTCCGTCTGTGGGCATGCCGTGGGCACCTGATTCTCAGCACTTGGGGGATCTACAGTGTACGTGGAGAGGGAAGGGATGCTGGGAGGGATAGAGGGGGCTGCCTGGCCCCCAGGTGTAAGTGCAGAGAGGTCAAGCTCTGGAGGACATGCAGGGTGGAGGGGGCACTAGCAGAAATGGTGCAGGTGGCAGTTGGGATGATGCTAAACATTACAGTCGGGGGTTGTGAGTGACCAGTTACACTTGGCCTCTGGGTTGTGGGAATCAAGGAAGTGACTCATCCTCTTGAAGAGGCTGAAATAGGAGGGAGAGGGGCTGCTGCCCACGGGGCCAGGGCACAACTTTGTCCCAGTGCTAAAGGCCTCTTCCTTGCTGCACAATCCCATCCACCCAGGCCCCTGAGCCCTGGGACTGCTGACCCCCTCCCCCCATAATGACCAGCTGCTTTTCCCTCACCCAAGGGCATCTCGTGATCCCTTGTTGCTCATACACGATATGTACCCAGTAATTTAGGTAGCATCCTATTTTACAATTTAGGAAATTGAGGCGTGAACAGAGTGACGACATTGGGTTGTGTTCTTGTCGGGGCTGACACTTCTGCCCCAGAGCACCCTCTGCTTTCCCTGGGCAGACTGGTGGACAAGTAGTGGGTATCTGTGTCCAGAAATGGGACCAAGAGGGCCCACCCCAGGGTCCTCCTCTCCCCTGTAAGGCTGAAAGGAGAGGTAGGGGGTCCCTCCCTCTTCCCAAGATTTGGTGTCCTTTCCTCTGACTCCTTCCTGTCACCTGCTGCTGCTAACCTTCAGGGCACTGCTGCTACCTTTAGTAACTGAGGAAAAATAAAGACAAATGCTGTGGCCTTCCCCAGAGTGGACTCTGATCTGTTCTCAAGAGGGTGGGACTGGGGCCAAGACGTGGCTGTGGACAAAACCACTGCTCCTTACTGCTGACCACCCTCACGGCCCAACGCTCACAGCAGCAGCCACATGTTGATCCCACCCAACACTGCTCTGCCACAGTCGAGCCTGTGCCTGGCAGCCCCAGGCCTTTGCTCCCATCTCTCTTGTCACCCCCAGCCCCTAACTTGGGTACACTCTCTCAGGAAAGCCCCGAATTTGAACTCCACTTTCCTCACCCATTTCCCCTGTTCTTGTTTTTACGTTTATTCCCAAATCTGCTATTTCTACCTGCCAGTGGCAGAGCAAGGCTGGGGAGGAGGCCAAAGAGGACACACACTAGCTCCCACCACTCTCTCCTTCCCTCCTCTCCCCACTACCCTCAGTTTCACCCACCCAGCAATGCTGCAAGGCAAAAGGCAAAGCACCCCAACGCTGTTCGACACTAGATAGGCTGTTTGATCATGCTCACCTCACTCCTTCCTTCTCTGATCTGAGCGTGAAGTCAGGACACATGTGCTCTATTCCCTCCCAACCTCGCTCCCCAATCTCCCACATGCCCCAGGGTCCCCCATTCCCAGATCAGGCCCCAGACCGGCCTACGAAAATGGGGAGCAGACTATAACTAACAGAAGACTTGTCCGTACCGTCTCAGTTCCAGCCCAGGGTGTCCACCCAAAGGCATCTGGTATCATTAACAAACACATCGAAGCACAACCAGTCTTCAGAGCCGGGCAAGAGAGCGCCTAGGGGGAGAGGTTGGGACAGCAGCGAAATAAGTAACAGCAGCAACGACAGAGGTGAATGGTGACAAAGACTGCTGTGATGAGCAGATAACCTATCAGGGTGAGCACCACGGCAGAGTGAGTCTCCGGGTCCGAGAAGGAGGCTGGGTAGTGCCCTCGAGATGTCACACCCAGCCGAAACCCAGCGACCCGCACCCCCTGCCGCCAGCAATAGTAGATGCCTCGGTCGTCCAGCTGGGTGAAGCGGATGTGGAGCTGGTTGCCATGGTCAATGAACACCCTCATGGACCTGTTGACACCCTTTAGGTACTGTGTGCGGTAGAGGTACTGGCGGTCCTTGTCCCAAGCCACGGCATGCTCTGGCCGGGCCCCGGGACAGGAGATGATGAGTCCGTGGCCCAGTCTCTGCTGGTGGAACTGAATGGGCACTTGGGGCACCCAGGGCCGGCTGCCCGCTTTGGACACGTAGTTGAAGATGGCCAGCACACCCTCCCGGAATGTCTTCTTCTTCTCACAGGGCACTACACAGCTCTGGACCAGCAGCTCAGGCATGTGGTCCTTGGCTCTGGTCCGCAGCTTCCTCGGCACAGCCTGAGAGCCACAGGACACCACGTCCGGCACTGTCTTGTGGTAGCGTGGGGAGAGGTCTGGGCTCTGCAGGTAGCAGAGGCCGATGCGCCACTGCTCCCCACGCACCCCGCAGCGGTCGCAGGGCGTCCACTCCCAGAAGGTGGTGAAGACATGGAGGTTCCCATGGTACTCATCTGCAAAGGGCTCCTGGCCCTGGTCCTTGAAGGTGGCCACCATCCCCTCACCGCTCTGGATGTCTACATCATAGGCGTAAAAGTAGTCCCCCTTGCGGGTGCCGCAGAAGTACAGGCCTGAGTCCTCAGGCTGGGCGCGGAAAACCAACAGGCTGAACATGCGGATGCTGAAGCGGACGAGCATGTCGCTGCCCACACGCACCTGCGCCGCCTCCGTCAGCACCCGCCCGTCGAAGTCCGTCAGCACTTTGGTATGGCTGCTGCCTAGGTGCTTTTGGTAGAACCAGACCACGGCCGACACCTCCTCAGGCTTGCAGCGGCAGGGAAGCTCGAAGCTCATGTCAGCCAGGTAGGCTGCATTGTCGAACATCAGGAAAGCGGGGCAGGGGGTCTTCTGAAAAATGTTCTCCTTCTCTACGATTTCAAAGGCCTGGAGACTCCCCCACGCCCACAGGAGCACAGTGGTGTGGGCCAGGCTCATGCCTGCAGGAGGGAGGGTACAGAGGGGGAAGGCGAAACCAAGGCAATAAAGGCAATAAAGGCCTATGGAGCTTCTAGATATCTGCTGAGAGGAAGCCTCTATATGAGGAAAGGATTAAGCAGCCAGGAAAAGAAGCAACGATCTGCAGGGGAAGCTGCCAAATGCAAGGCAATTTATTCCCAGTGGATGTACAAGATGCCCTTCTAATGTTCCAGACCTGATCTCAAGGGAAAATCATTCTAGAACCTGACTCTCACTTCCCTTTCTAGAACACTGGCACTACCCAAGAATGGGCCAAGGGAAACCGGAATGAGAAGGGCCCAGGTGCTTAGGCAGAGAACTCTCTGCCTCACTGCTCCAGGCCTTGCTCTGCTGGCCTGGTGGGAAAGTCTTCCCTTTCATCAATCTGGGAGATGAAGGAAACCCGCCTTCCTGCTCATCTTGCCATATAGGAGACTGGCCAGACCTAAGCTGATGGCACAGGGCTTTCCTAGGCCCAACTCGCACAAGAACTCAGTCCCTAGGGGAAGAGTCTGTACCTCAAATGGGGAAGCATTTGATCATTTGTTTATTAAATGTCCATGTATTGGTTTGGGGTTATAAATATTCTTTTATTCTTCTATTTATTTATTTATTTATTTTCTGAGACAAAGTCTCACTCTGTTGCCCAGGCTAGAGTGCTGTGGCATCAGCAACCTCAAACTCCTGGGCTCAGGCGATCCTCCTGCCTCAGCCTCCCAAGTAGCTGGGACTACAGGCATGCACCACCATGCCCGGCTAGTTTTTTCTATATATTTTTAGTTGTCCAGCTAATTATTTTCTATTTTTTTAGTAGAGACGGGTCTTGCTCTTGCCCAGGCTGGTCTCGAACTCCTGAGCTCAAACGATCTGCCTGCCTTGGCCTCCCAGAGTGCTAGGATTACAGGCGTGAGCCACCACGTCTGGCCTATAAATATTCTTGTTAAGAGCTGTGGGGGCCAGGCACAGTGGCTCATACCTGTAATCCTAGCACTCCGGGAGGCTGAGGAGGGAGGATGGCCTGAGGCCAGGAGTTCGAGACCACCCTGGCAACATAGTGAAACCCCATCTCTACAAAATAATAAAAAAATCAGCTGGGCATGTTGGTTCACACCTGTAGTCCCAGCTACTTGGGAGGCTGAGGCAGGAGGATCACTTGAGGCCAGGACTTCAAGGCTAGAGTGAGCTATGATCATGCCACTGCACTCAGGCCTGGGCAACAGGCAAGACTCTGTCCCTAAAAAAAAGGGGAAAAAAAAAAAAAAGAAAAAGAAAAAAGAGCTATAGATCAGTGTTTATTTACCATGGAAGATGAATGATTTTGCTATTTCCGAGTAGAGGTTGTAACTAATATAGCCAGCATTTGGTTAAGCTCATACCCATTTCTCAGGGCCAGTGGGGTAGAGGCTTGGTGGACTCTAAAAGTGAGAAGCAAAACTGCTTTCAACTTCCTGGGCTCTTGACTGTCCTGTGGATCCACATAGTTCAAAACACTGAGGGACTGGAGAAGTGAGGAAAACTCAATTCCTGCTTTTGCTCTGAAAATTCTAAGTTGAGAAGGGAATTAAGTGCAGGTTTCTCCTTACAGTCCTGCAGAAATCCCATAGCCACAACCAAAAAAATGCCTTCAATGACCACTGGAGTGTCTGAGGGCAGCTGGTCCTATCAATCTAGCTGGTACAACCCTAGCAACTCCTGCAAGAGCCTCTCTTCCTCCTGGGGCCCACCAGACTGCTCCTCTAGACCCTGTTCCTCCTGGCTGAGCTCCTCCTTCATGTGTCTGGGGGCTCCCATGGCCTGCAGCTTCTGAAACAAGGCTCTGCAGCTCTGTCTTTCTGCTTGGCTCAGCAGGCTCAGGTTCAAGGTGAAACGCCCGGTGCTGGCCAGGCTGCGCAGGATCCCCAGCACTGCTGCCCGGTGGACAGGCCTCACGTGATCAGCCAGTGCCACCAGCAGCTCCCCCAGAAGTCCAAACCCCACATCTGTCTGGAAGAGGTGGCCCAGCTTGGGACCCCCAAGCTGCAGCAGGGCCTGGTAGCGCTCGGGCCCACTCTGCAAGTGTCGCCGCCAATCTCGGTAGAACTCTGCTGAGGTCTCAGGCTGGCAGTATACTTTCTCCTGGATCACAAAGGAGGGAAAGTGAGTCCTGAGCTCTTATGGCTGTTCCGCGACAGTAAGAGTAAGGGGAGCCTGTAGGTTTTCATCTTAGCTCTGATACTGTTCTCTGAGCCCTGGAAAGGCTGTGGGCCTTGGGGGCCTCATTTTCAGATGAGGGAAATGGGATGGGAGCAGGAGGGAGGGCAAGGAATCCAGGCCATGATTTGAGATTCTCATTTATACTGGGATTTTCCTAGTGATGAATGGGGACACAGCTCTGGTCTTCAAGAGTAAGTTAAAGTCTACTCTGAGTTGGGTGGAGGGATTGACTGGCAATCTCAGGAAGGAGCCAAAAGTGAATGTCAAGGATCT
Source organism: Cheirogaleus major (assembly GCA_963574435.1). NCBI lineage: Eukaryota > Metazoa > Chordata > Mammalia > Primates > Cheirogaleidae > Cheirogaleus > Cheirogaleus major. Next base: position 25,563 of record CAUYPO010071186.1, read on the forward strand.
GACAGGCTGGGTCTCTCTCTCAAAACTGCCAGAGGATCATTATACCATGAATTATATAACCCAGAGGCAGAGCAACACAAATATGACCTGAGCATGAAAGTCAAAGGACTGATCGAAGAGGACCTGCCTAGCCCACCTTTCTGATTCACTCTGCCTGGTTCAACCCAGCCTCACAATCTGCTGGTTGCTTTTCTTTCTGGGATTGGAGGAAGAAACCTGTCTCTGTTGGCTTAACATGACAAATAAGGAAGAGGTATGTGTTGTAAGAAGACAGGACTGAGGCCGGGCGCGGTGGCTCACGCCTATAATCCTAGCACTCTGGGAGGCCAAAAGGCAGGCGGATTGTTTGAGCTCAGGAGTTCGAAACCAGCCTGAGCAAGAGTAAGACCCTGTCTCTACTAAAAATAGGGAGAAATTAATTGGCCAACTAAAAATATATATAGAAAAAAATTAGCCAGGCATGGTGGCACATGCCTGTAGTCCCAGCTACTCGGGAGGCTGAGGCAGAAGGATTGCTTGAGCCCAGGAGTATGAGGTTGCTGTGAGCTAGGCTGACACCATGGTACTCTAGCCCGGGCAACAGAGTGAGACTCTGTCTCAAAAAAAAAAAAAAAAAGAAGAAGAAGAAGAAGAAGACAGGACTGGAGCTTTAGGGCAGAGAATCCTGCTCAGCTAAAGAAGCTGGGCCTCACCTACCTGGGAGATTTCAGTGGCCACATCCTGGTAAGTCCTTCCCTGAGTAGTGCAACAGTTCCATGGCACAGTTCTCTTTCCTCCCATCTTGTCTTTCTGCTCCAGTGGCTTCAGATGTGATGCAAGGACAATACCCCTGTGAACAAAGGACAGAGATTAGGGGATGGACTTAATGCTGTGTCTGTGGGTGTCAGGCAGCTGGTATTTACAAGATATAGGCTGGACCTGTTGCAAGCCAATATGACAATAACAACAGCAGTGACAGCTGACCACTTTCAAGCATTTCACATACGCCAGACACTGCTCAGAATCTTATAAGCAATAACTCATTTAATTATAACAAGTTAATCTCTTTTACAAATGAGGAGTTGAGGCTCAGAGACATTAAAGAAATTTAAGTTCAATTAAGATCACACAAATAGCAGAGGGTGAGGCCAGGACTGAAGCCCAGAATGGTTTGATTACAGAGCATTCGTTGTTAACCACTATAATCTACCAAACAGGAGGGCCTAAGAAAAATGGCAGTAAGCCAACCTGAACTCCTCATAGGAAGCCACTCTCTGTTCCACTGCCCGTAACTTGGCAGCATTCTCACGTTTGTACTTCTCATCAGCAGTGAGGGCAGCCTGCAGCTCTTTCTCTAGAGCCTTGAAGTCGATGATGTCATTCCTTTCCATGGCCTGGAAAAGCAAAAGGAATGCACATCAGTGGAGGGTCAAGATCAGGGGAAAGCGGGTACCTCTGGATTATTTGCCAGAACACAAAACAACCCTAAAGCACTCTGAATAGTGCGTCACTTATTTTTTTTGGTGGGGGGTGTTACAAAAATCTAGCTTTCTACTTTACAGAGATAAGCAGAGTTGCGCAGTGAGGACTTAAACAAGACTTGTCACTGAAAATAGAATAGAGTTCTGACTTCCAGTTTGGAGCCGTCTTAATTTTGCTCTCCGCTTCTAAAAATACTTTTAATTTTGATGCTCCAGCAGAGGAGGCATTTGGATCCCAGAATTCAGTCCCTTCACTCTTCACACAAAAGCAGAACTCTTCAACCTGAAAAAGCTGATTGGGGAAAAAAAAAAAAAAAAAAGCAGAACTCTAAGCCCAGGGAAAAAATTTCATCCTTCATTAAATTTCTTTAATGGGGAAGGAAACATTCCATTAAACCAACCAGATACAATGCTTGTGCAGGAAATTCAGTAGAAGTGGCAGAGAAAGGAGTTTAATGATTTTCACCCATTAATTCACTATGCCCAGCCCAGGGCTGAAGCTCAAGGTCCGCAGGTGTCTGGGCAACGCCTTTAATTTTACCACTCTACGTCTGCAGCCTCTGTGTATCTGAGGCTGATTGACTATTTCTACAGAGAGATTATTGAGATATGGGTTCTAGTCTTGGCTCTGGCATTTATTTGAGACCCCTCTGAACCTCAGACTCCTGGTGGTGAGTTGAGCTAGATTTTGTGGCAGAGGCATCATGAACAGCTCTAGGGCAGGGAAGTAGGAGATACACAACCAACCCCATAGCCACCCCCACCCCAATGTGGGGAAGCTGAACACCAAGAATAGGGCTGAGCTGACCAGCAACTAGGGTGTTGTGGCTCCTGACCAGTTCTCAGCCCTCCCCAGTCACTGAATAACTAGAACTAATCCTACTGTCCCCCTTACTCAGCCACCCAGACCTCCACCCCAGCAGCCCCGGCCTCGGTCCCCTTGCTTTCTCTGGGGATCCCCTGATATGCCAGAACAGGAAGGTAGCTCAGCGAAGACCATGCACAGCAGCTGTGGTTGCCCAGCAACTGCTCCAACAGCCCGCCCACGTGATCTGGCCGAAGGCCCCCCCATTCAGGGTAGTCCGAGGCGCCTGATCAGATTCATGCGTCCTCAGGCGTAACTCTCTTTGCAGTAGCCCACGCCTTGGTTTGGGGACCCACAACTCCGCCTTGCCGGTTCCTGTCTTCGCGGCCGGCATTCCTTGGAGCCGATCCTCAGGCAGAGGATTGTCCTCTGGGGCAGAAACGCGACATTGGCGTCTGCGGGGTCCTTCCTAGCGCTAGGCGCAGGTGTTGCCGCGGCGTGGGACGGAAGCGCGGTCTGCGGCGACGGTCTTGGCGCTCTTGGCTGAACAAGCGGGAGGTGAGCGGGTGCGGGTCAACGGCGTGGGAAGGTTGCTCCGGGTGGGATGGGAAATTAACGCCTAGAAGAGGCGTTATGTGCTATCTGCCCCTTTCGCTTTACAGATGGGTAAATTGAGGCCTGGGGCAGGAAAGGGAACGAAAGAGTCTCCCCGCCCCCAGGACACACTCACCCCGATTCCGGGGTTCTCTCGATATCCTCCATCCGTAAAATCCTGTCCCGGGGCAGGGGTCGTGCTCTAATTGTGCAGTCACCTCTCTCACTCCCTCTTTCGTCTGTGCCGCCTTCACCCCTTCTCTGCCAGCCTACCTCCGTCTTTATTCGGTATTCCTTTGAGAGCTTGCATTGTAGCGGGAAGTTGCAGTGAGGTTTGGTACCAAGAGTCACTAGTTTTGTACAATTGTGGGCAAGTCAGCTATCTTCTCCGTGCCTTTTTGGAGTCATCCAGCCATTCATTCAACAAGTATTTATTGAGGGCCTGTTTTACGCCAGGCACTGTTGTAAGTGAACAAAACAAAGTCCTTGCTTAAAATGTAGTTGGGGAAATGAACAGTTAAACAAATAACTAGGTGTATGTCAGCTAGTGAAAAATGTTAAGAATAACAAAACAGTGCAAGTGGGGGTTGGAGAGTGTATGGGGCGTGTGTGGGTATATATATATGTGTGTGTGTCTGTGTATAAACTTTTAAATAGAAACGGGGTCTCTCCATTTGTCCAGGCTGTTCTCAAACTCCTGGCCTCAAGCCATTCTCCCGCCTTGGCCTCCCAAAGTTCTGGGATTATAGGTGTGAACCACCGTGCCCAGCCTGGGGGACTTTTTAGAGTGACAGAGAAGGTGACATTTTCGTAGAGACTTGAGTAAAATAAAGGAACAAGGTATAGATACCAAAGGGAAGAGCTGTTTGGACAAAGAATGGCAAGTGCAATGGCCCCGAGGCAGAAATGAGCTTGGCTTCTTCCATGAACAGCCTTCTACAAAAATTTCTGCAGTTGCTTGATGGGAATATTGGGGGAATGAAGTGAGCACAGATATGATAGCTCTTTGGAAGTAAAAAGAATCTGTACCTATGAAAGTTTCCTTAATAATTTACATTTAGTTGCAAGTCCTTGGAGCTCTCTTATCCTCTATTTTATCTACATTCAGCACCCAGCAGGTGGCATTGAGGGAGGTATAGGTATTAGCCTAATACAAGAAATATCAGTATCTCAAAATTAAACATTCCATTCAGTTAACATTTATCCAGTTCCTCCTTATGCAAGGTGCTATCTTGGGCATTGGCAGGAGGGCACAAGGAATACAGGATTCTTGTATTTGACAATGGCCAGAAATAACGCTAGCTAACATTTATTGAGGTTGGAGCTGTATTAAATCCTTTACACAGAGTATCGTCTTATGTGGGGAGCCCATTGCCATGGCTGCTTTGGCCACTGCGGTCGGTCCTCTTTGTGGGTTATGTACTCTTTGTGGGATGAGCTAGCTCTGGCCTTCTCCTGCACGTATGTCTGTGTTCCCCTTTTTTGACATCACCCATTATCTAGTGTCGGTGATGGCTCTGAAGCATCAGCTGGGAGCAGTAGCAGTGGCATGGAAGAATCCTCTTTCAAGCTGGTTTACAGCTATGCTCCACTGCTTTGGTGGAGGAATTATATGCTGGGTACTGTTTGCAGAGCCTCCATTGAGGTTTCTTTGAACAACGTTCACATATTATGGGCATCTTCAATCAGGTGTATTATTTTTTGCCCATGTGATCTAGTTTCCCAGTGCTAGTTATTCCTACCTGTTCAGCTCCTGGCTGCAACTAAGTGACCAGAACTTGGTAAATAGTAGATGGAGTCACACATGATAATAACTGTTACAGAAATGGCTTGATAGTCATGATAGTTATTGGATGAGCCTGAGGTGTACAGGTGGTATCATCATCACAAATTTTGAGAGGTTGGTAAAAGGAGATTGGAAACCAGAAGGTCATGAATGACTGAAGATGTCCTACCCTTCCAAGGTAACTCTGCTAGGGTCAGTTATCTCCCCATCCCAGCACACCGATCATCTGGCAACATCAAAGCATAATCTTACGTTCCTTTATATCATCTTTATTGTGGCCACAAAGGCAACCATGATGCTTACACAGACTTCTATGACTTTTGCTCCTTTTGAGGATACGTTGAGTTGGATGCTGTTTGGCTAGCAGCAGCAGTTTTCATCTTGCGAAAAGAAAAGTAAAGCGAAATAGTCTTCCAATGGCACTCAGTCATTGGCCTCCAAACCTGCAGATGACACTCAGATAAGGTTAAAAAGAAACATACCACGAAGACAATACATTTACTTGATGAGCTCCAGAAGGCAAAAAAAAAAAAGTTTTTTTTATCTACCTGTCAGATTGTGATAATATATCCATGTAAATGGTGTGAAATAAAGATTATATATAAGGAATGGAGATGACAGAAAGAAATTCTCTCTGTTTCAGGGAAACTACTTTCTGGATGGTAATTCATGTTAGGAGGATATGTGAATTTGTTTTTCTGATATAAAAGATTCTGTTGTGATTATTTGAATAGTTTTATATTGATTGTAGAAGGCTGGACATTTTCTAACATTTTTTAAATGTTAGAAAAAGTAAATCTATCATTACAAAATAACAAAAATTTAAAACTTTTTAAAAATGTAGGTATTTTCATACATATTTTTTTATTTGACTCTATTTGAGCTTTAGTTCAGCAAAATTAAATTTTTACTTCACATTACCATTATAATTGCTAGGTATGAAAATAATTCCTATTTAATTTTGAACACTGAAAAGAATAAACTTTTCTTAAAGCACTTTATATTATAAATGAAAATAAATGTCTAGTTTATTTTTTTAAAAGAGTGTTTTATTTAATCCTCATAACCTTTTATGCAGTGAGGATTATTCCCTCCATTTTCCAGTTAAGGGAACAGGTTTGGAGAGGTGAAATGACTTACCTGAAGTTACGTAGTTGTTAGTGACAAAGTGAGGTTTTGAGTATAGGTCTTCCAGCTTCAGGGCCCTGATCCTTAAGCCATGTTCTAGTCTGTTATTTATTGCTTATAAACTGTAGAGTTGTTGGTGAGAATAATTAGTATGGTTAACTATTAATACTATTCAAGATAGAATTAAATACCAGTAAAGGTGCAAAAGGCTATATATAGCAGGATAAGAAAATGAGAAATTGAGGATCTAGAAAGTTTGAAGGTGTATTTGAACTGTTTCTTTGAATAGAATTTCAATAACTGAAGAGAAAACCCACAAAGTAGTACTTAATTACAGTGGAAAAATGAGTGACTTTACTATGGAGAAGCCTGGCAGATACCACATGAATCAAGTGATCAAAGTTAACATCACTACTAAGGTACAAATTGAAATCATGTCTGCCCTGATAGGAAATGCACTGAGAAGAACACAGCCTCACTTCTGTGATATTCCTGCCAAAAATGCATAACCTGAATATCTTCATGAGGAAACACCAGACAAACCCAAATTAAGGGACATCCTACAAAATTACTGGTTTATAATCTTCATTGTCAAGTCATGAAAGTCAAGGAAAGATTTAGGAACTGTTCTAGATTGCAAGAGACTAAAGACAACTAAATGCAAACATGTGATCCTAGATTAGATCCTTGAGTGTGCAGGATATTATTGGAACAATTTGTGAAACTTTAATGGATTAGGTGGCAGTAATGTGTCAACATTAGTTTTCTGATTTTGACGGTTGTATTATAGGTGAATGTCCTGGTTTGTAGGAATCACACATGCTGAAGCAGAGGTTTGCAAACTTTTTATATTAAGGAGCATGTAATAAGTATTTTAGACTTTTTAGCCACATGGTCTCAGTCCCAACTATTCAACTCTGCTGTTATAGTGTGAAAGCAACTAAAGACAATATAAATGAATATGCATGGCTGTGTTCCAATGAAACTTTTTATAGACACTGACATTTGAATTCTGAATAATTAGTTTTTATGTATCTGGAAATATTTTTCATTTGACTGTTTTCCCAACCATTTAAAAATGTAGAAAACATTCTTAGCTTGAGGGCCATGCAAATAGAAAAAACAGCCCTGGAGGGGCCAGATTTGGCCATAGGCCAGAGTTTACCGACTACTGCACTAAATTATTACAAAGTGATAAGGCATGTGTCAGCAGCTTACTCTCAAATGATTTAAGAAAAAGAAGGTTATTTGTACTATTCTTGCCACTTTTTAGTATTGAATTATGTTAAAATTCAGTTTGTATTAAAAAACAAGTAGAGGGGGCCGGGTGCGGTGGCTCACATCCTAGTACTCTGGGAGGCCGAGGCGGGTGGATCACTCAAGGTCAGGTGTTCAAAACCAGCCTCAGCAAGAGTGAGACCCTGTCTCTACTAAAAAATAGAAAGTAATTAGTTGGCCAACTAAAAATATATAGAAAAATTTAGCCAGGCATGGTGGCGCGTGCCTGTAGTCCCAGCTACTAGGGAGGCTGAGGCAGTAGGATTGCTTGAGCCCAGGAGTTTGAGGTTGCTGTGAGCTAAGCTGACGCCACGGCACTCTAGCCCAGGCAACACAGTGAGACTCTGCATCAAAAAAAAAAAAAAAGAAAGAAAGAAAAAAACAAGTAGAGGGAATGGTATAAAAGTAAAGACAGTGAACAGGGCAGAGAGGGGAAAGTACTGGACTTTTGGGGGAGCATTCAGTGGGTTGACATAACTGGAGAGGAGGTGAGGACAGGGATGTGCTCATCCAGCAGACTAGAAAGGTGTGGCCACGTCATGGAGGCCTTGATTACCTTGCCAGAATCTAACTCTTCTCCTTGATTTGTAGCATCATGGATACTGACTTATATGATGAGTTTGGAAATTATATTGGACCAGAGCTCGATTCTGATGAAGATGATGATGAATTGGGCAGAGAGACCAAAGATCTTGATGAGGTAAAACAAATATTTTATTCTTTTCATCTCTCTTTTTTTAAAAAAGTAATGAAGTACTGAATCCTCTGTGTTCTCATAATAACCTGTGTACCTCTCTAACATTGCCTTTTTTATAAAATGACCTAGTGGGGTCTTATACTGTCCCCAAGAAAGCTTAGCTATTAAGGTTCCAAAAGGGAATATATAGTTTCATTGATGAAGTGACTTTGTAATCTGATCTCTAGTTCATATGGTAGTAGCTCTGTTTCCATTTGCCTGAAATGTCTTTTGACAATCATGAATAATTCCAACTTAGAAAAGATATTCAACTATTTCAGGTACAGATGCACTCAGAGCTTCCTCACAAGTTCAAGTTGTTTGTTTTTGGAGACAGAGTCTCACTCTTGTGGCCCGGGCTAGGGTGCAATGGTGTCTTAGCTCACTGCAACTTGAACTCCTGGGCTCAAGCTGTCCTCCTACCTTAGCCTCCCGAGTGGCTGGGACAACAGGCATGCACTAGTGTGCCTGGCTAATTTTTTCTATTTTTAGTAGAGTGGATCTCACTCTTGCTTAGGCTGGTCTAGAACTCCTGAGCTCAAGCAGTCTTTCTGCTTTAGCCTCCCAGAGTGCTAGGATTATAGGCATGAGCCATCATGCCCGGCCACAAGTTCAAGTTTTTAAAGATGCATAAAAATAATAGAAAGGGAAGATGCAAATCCAGTGACTCCCCTTCAGGAGGGCTATGGAAGGTGAAATCCAGAATGATTGGAGATTTTCAAAGGTCACAAAAGGTGGCCTTTATGTTTTAGCATTGTTCAGAATAAGATGAACAAGGAGCAGATAGTCCCACTGCTTAGCAATGGATTAATCAGTGTATTAGTGATACTTAGCGATGGAGGTGTGATATTAATGGGACAGCTGGAAAGCAGAACAAAAGTCCTAACTGCCATCTATCTTTTCCATTGGGGAAAGCATCCTTCAAATTAGAAGAAATAGAATAAACACTTGAAAAATAAAATTGATGCCATATAAGTAGGGTGAAAGAGCATCTTGAAGCTTTAGATGTGTTTAAGCCTCCAGGCCCAGATGAATTATGCCCTGGCTGGGGAGGGGCCCTTGCAAAAGGAAGCTGAGAGCCACTGTAGTCACCTTTAAGAAAATGTGGGGAGTGGCCATAGTGCTACAAAAGAAATCAGGCAATTCATCCCAATTTTCAAAGATGGAGATAAGGCACTATATTTCAGAAATCACAAGTTGGTAAGTGTTAATAATATGCATCCATGGTAAAATTGTGGAAGGAATTTTAAAATAAGTGACTGTTGAACACTTTAGGAACCTAGTGTGAGTTTTATGAAAATAATTTTCGCTTGGTAGGATTATTGGGTTGAGATACAGCTCAAGGTCTGTGGCCATACCACCCTGAATGGGACCGATCTTGTCTGATCTTGGAAGCTAAGCAGGGTAGGGCCTGGTTAGTACTTGGATGGGAGATACAGCTCGGGTATGCTGTGGATATGAATGATGTATCTTGATTTGGGCAAGATATTTGAAGTTTTTTATTGATGTCTTATAAACCACTTTTTAAAACAATATTGTTTTAAAGAGGTAGTTTTTATTATATGAGTAATTCACAAGTACATTCTCATTCAAACCGTATGGATAGAAAAGTCTTCTTTCAGCCGGCGCGGTGGGTCACGCCTGTAATCCTAGGACTCTGGGAGGCCGAGGCTGGTGGATCGTTTGAGCTCAAGAGCTCGACACCAGGCTGAGCAAGAGTGAGACCCCATCTCTACTAAAAATAGAAAGAAATTAGCTGGATAACTAAAACTATATAGAAAAAAAAAAATTAGCCTGGCATGGTGGCGCATGCCTATATTCCCAGCTACTCGGGAGGCTGAAACAGAAGGATTGCTTAAGCCCAGGAGTTTGAGGTTGCTGTGAGCTAGGCTGATGCCACGGAACTCTAGCCCTGGCAACAGAGCGAGACTCTGTCTCCAAAAAAAAAAAAGTATTTATAGGCCAAGTGTGGCGGCTGTAATCCCAGCACTGTGGGAGACGAAGGCGAGAGGATGGATTGAGGTCTGGAGTTCCAGACCAGCCTGGGCAACATAGCATGACTTCGTCTCTACAAAGAAAACAAAATTTAGCCAGGTGTGGTGGTGGACGCCTATAGTCCCACCTACTTGGGAGGCCGAGGCAGGACAATCACTTGAGCCCAGAAGTTTGAGGCTGCAGTGAGCTATAATCACACCACTACACTCTAGCCTGGGCAACAGAGTGAGACCCTGTCTCAAAAAAAAGAAAGAAAGAAAAAAGTATTTATAGAGCATTTACTATGTGCAGGGAATCATGATACAGAGAGAGCTGAGGCACAGCCCCTGTCTTCCGGGAACCTACTGCTTAACAAGGGAGATGAGGTACCAGGTATTTATAATATGAAGCAGGGAAGGGCAAGTGCCATTTAAGCAGTATTAGCTTAGTGCTGTAGTAATAGTATGTAAGGAGGAATCATTCCTGGCTGGGATGACCAAGAAAGTATCTGAGAAAGTGACATTCGAAGTGGATCCGAAGAATTGATGGGCATCTGTAGAGGCAGAAAGTGGAATGATTAGTGGTTAGGAGATAATAGCTAAAGGGTACACAGTTTCTTTTTGGGGTGATGAAAATGATCTAAAAATTGTAGTGATTATTGTACAAGTCTGAATAAACTAAAAATCACTAAATTGTGTGCTTAAAATGGGTGAATTGTATGGAATGTGGATTATATCTCAATAAAGCTGTTAGAGAAATAATAACCAAAAAAAAAAAAAGAATGGTGAGGTGGTGTGTGAATGTTTTCACCTCATTACAGACGGTTGAGTTAATCATACTCTTAGTTCATGCTACTTAGTATCATTGCAGTGGAAGGCTGTGTTCTTGTTTAATTAACTTATTTCCCATTTATCTTGTTCCCACACCTGCCACCATAGTAATCTTTCTTATTTTTGTATGTTTCTTTTTGTTTGTATGAGTTATAAAATGCGTATAGTTGCATTGTGGGCGTGTATTTTAAATTTAAGTCAATGGTATATTATCTGCATCATTTTGTTCCTTTTCCCACTCAGCGTTGTGATGAGTGGTGTATCTTAGGGTCCATCCCTATTGCGGTGTGTATGTCTAGCCTGTGGCATCTGACTGCTGCTCGGTTCTCCCTAGTGGCATCTCTCTCTTGGTGACAGACACCCAGGTTACCAGCCCCAGCCTTCCCTTGCCACAAATAATAGTGTGATGAAATTTCTGAGATTGTGTTCCTTGATGGACCATGTGAAAATTTCTTTGGGTTGTATTTCTAAGAGCAGAGTTGCTGATTTGGGGGGGTGGGAGAGAGAGAACTTACTGCATATATATTGAGTTAATATATTTATACTAAGTACTTTGAGCTTGCTCTTCAGAATGACTGCACTAGTCTATCCTCCTTCCAACAGAATGAAGATTCTGTATCTTCTTAGTCCACATGAGATCCATTGATTTATTTTTAAATGCTTTATTGTGGCATATGAGAGTAAAGAGATGCATAGGATTTTGATAATGAAGGACAGGAAAGAAGGATGTCCATTTTATAGGATGCAGTGAGCAAGGGCCCAGAGGTTGTGTGTCAAGCAGGAATGATTTGTCCTCCAGATCGCCAAAGCACAGCCCCTGGAGGACGGCTGTGGGTGTGAAGCAGAGGCGGTGGGGCCACACAGTAGAGGGGCTTGAGTGAAGAGCTGAGAGTGAAGGCTGACGTGGTCAAAACAAAATGCTGAGACCTTCGGGAGCCGGAATGTCCAGAGGAACGCTGGTTATTTACACATGAAAGGCAATGATAAAAGGATGCTTGTTTAGTTTTATTTTAGATTTGTTGAGTTTGAGCTACTGTCAGGATGCTCAGGTAGAGGTAATTACAGGTAGTCAGAAATTATTACATAAAATCCCACAATTATTAATGGATTCATAATGTATTCAGCAGTATGGGGCAGAGAAAACTGGCTTGATAGCTATTTTGGAGCCACCACTAGGAGGATATATGTGACTGTGAAAAGAGCTGATGTAATCTTAGGTCACTTTACTTAAAGTAGAGTGTAAAGATGGTAGGAGGTAGCCAGTCTCACCACTGGAGCGTTTTGGGTTCTTTTTAAGGAAGAGGTTGGCATGCTGGAATTTGTGTGAAGGAAAACAAGCGCCCACCACTACATCTACCCACCTGCCTGCATCTGTACCCTTATATGATGCCTTCACTTCTGTTCTTATGGATGATTTGTTAATGTTTCTGTTTACTAGAAATGAGATCCCACATCTTCTCACCACTCAAGACCTTTACCCAACAATTCTCTCTCTCTCCTGCATCATCAGCTTTCCCTGTCTGCTGAGTCAATCCCATCAGCGCCCAGACATGCTGTTATTTCATCATAAACCCTCTCTTGACCACATCCCCTTTCAGTTACCTCCCATTTTCCCTGCTTCCCAGTACAGCACATCTCCTAAGAGTTATTGATACTCACTGTCTCCAAATCCTCTCTTCCTATTTTCTCTCAAACTCACTTCCATCCTTTTGCCTCTCCCACTCCACACAGCCTTTTCTTATCAAGGTCACCGGTGGCCATTGCCCCGCCAAATCCAAAGATCAGTTCCCAGCTGTCATCTTACTTGCCTTGCCTGTGGCATCTGACCCAGCTGAGCATTCCTCCTCTTTAAAAAACTCTTCCTCAGCTTTTGGAGAACACCCTGGTTTTCCTTCTCACTGGCCATCCCTTCTCAGCCTTTGCTGCTGGGTCCTCCTTCACTCCCTGACCTCTAAATATCAACAGGCCCCAGGGCTCCACTCCTTACACCTCTTCTTTCTATATACTTACTTTCCCGGTGAGCTCATCCAGTCAATCAAATAACTTCTGTGCATGAGGACGCTCAGATTCATATCTCCAACCTGGACCTTTCTTTCCAACCTTAGGTTTGTATGTCCAAGTTCATGCATGACATCTCTACTTCATGTCTAATAGGAAATCTCAAACTTAACTAAAACCTAACTACTGAGCTTCTCCCTGCCACTACCTGCTCTAATAGTCTTCCTTGTTCCTCGTCTCAGTGAAGACAGTGCCATTCTCCAGGTGCTCAGGTCAAACACTTTGCCTCTTCTCACACCTTCTTTCAATTCATTAGAAAACATTTTTCATTCCACCTTCAAAATATTTCCAGAATTCAGCCTTTCCTCACCACCTTCACAGACCCTACTCTGGTCCAAGCCACCACCACTGTCTTCTCTTTGCTGAAGTACTAGCCTCCTAACTGATCTCCTTCCTTCCAGTATATTCTCAGCATAGGGACCAGACTGATTCTTTTAAAACAGAAGTCTGATCATATCACTCTTTTGCTCAAAACCCCTGGTGCAGGGGTTTCTTGAGAGCTTATTTGGAGGTTCTAGCAGGGGAGCGCAGCTACTCATATACCCTTGACCAGGGGTCCTCAAACTTTTTAAACGGGGGGCCAGTTCACTGTCCCTCAGACCGTTGGAGAGTGCTCACTGTGGGCCGGGGACAAGCGGGCTGCTAAGCAGGACAGGCAGCAGCGGCAAAAACACCCGGCAGGCCGGGTAAATGTCCTCGGCGGGCCGCATGTGGCCTGCAGGCCGTAGTTTGAGGACGCCTGCCCTTGACTGAAGAATGGTCCTCCTCTATCGGGGAAGGTCATCCTCTTCAACTGAGCCCGCAGCTTCAGGAGGGCACACATGGAGCAGTTAGGGAAGAAGGGCACACCTGCCTAGCCAGCCAGATCAGCCAAATCAACCCTGGCGATCAGTGGGGTGACAGATGTTGCAGGCAGATCCCCCTCACACCCAAGGTTTCTTAACTTTATCACCGTTGACATTTGGGACCAGTTAATTCTCTTTGTTGGAGATTTCATGCATTGTAGGATATTTAGCAGCATCCCTGGCCTCTACCTACTGGATGCTAATGATGGTAATGGCACAACTCCCCTGCCAAGTTGTGGCAACCAAAACTGTCTGCAGGCATTGTCAAATGTTCCCTGGGGGGCAAAATCACCCCTGGTTGAGAACCACTGCCTAAAGTAAAAGTAAAGTCAGAGGCATGGCACAGTGGCTCACACCTGTAATCCTAGCACTCTGAGAGGCTGAAGCGAGAGGATTGCTTGAGGTCAGTAGTTCGAGACTAGCCTGAGCAAGAGCGAGACCCCATCTCTACAAAAAAAAATAAAAATATTAGCTGGCATGCACCAGTAGTCTCAGCCACTTGGGAAACTGAGGCCAGTGGATCACTTAAGCCCAGGAGTTTGAGGTCACAGTGAGCTATGAGGATACCACTGCACTGTAGCCGAGGCAACAGAGCAAGACTCTGTCTCAAAAAAAAAAAAAAAAAAAGTAAAGTCAGATGACTTAGCATGATCCAGAAGATCCTGTGTGTTTACCTCCCATATGATCTCAGCTTACTATTCTCCCCATCATTTGCTCCATTCTCACCATGTTGGTCTCCTTGCTAATCCTCAAAGTTGCCACATGCTCTTGGCTCTGGGCCTTTGCGTTCGCTGTGTTAGCCAACTAGAATGCTCTTCCCCAAGTACTTGTAGAGCTTCCTCTCTTCCTTCAGATTGTTACTCAAACGTCATTACCTCTTTTTTTCACTGTTGTATTACCAACACCTTAGAACAGTGCCTGGCACATAGTAAGTGCCATTTTCATCATCCCAGAAAGAAGTCCCCCCACCCATTAACCATCGCCCTCCCACTGACCCTCACCTCCACCCTCCCACCCCCGCCCTAGGCAATCAGCTTTTCTGAACATTGTCATATAAATGGAATCATATAATAAGCAACCTTTTGTGTCTGACTTCTGTCACTTAGCATCATGTTTTCAAGGTTCATCTGTGTTGCATGTGTATACATACAACATATATATATGTGTTACATTTCTTGTCATTGCCAGATAATATTCTGTTATATGGATGCACCTCATTTCATTTATCCATTCATTAGTTGATCAATGATTGGGTTGTTTCCACTTTTTGGCTATCATGAATAATGCTGCTAATAACATTCACGTACAAGTTTTTGTGTGGCTTTTAAGCTTTTGTTTGTCTTGGGTATATACGTAGGAGTAGACTTGACGGGTCATGTGTAACTCTATGTTTAACATTTCCAGACTGTTTTCCAAAGCAGCTGCACCATTTTCCTACCAGCAGTGTATAAAGTTCCAGTTTCTCCACATCCTCACGAACACCTGGTATCATCTGTCACACAAAAATGTGAACTTTCTCTCAGTTCCTACCTCGGGCTTCTGCTTTTTGCCCTTGGAGAAAGTTGTTTTCTTCCTCTAATGGGTGCGATGAGCCATTTGTTTTCTCCAGTCTCAATCCACTTGTAACCAGTGGTCACATCCAGGGAGGGGCAAGTTTGAGTCAGGAGAGCTGTCTGTAGCCTTGGCTTACAGTCGTCTCTTTGTGAAGGATCTCACCCCACTGGCATAGAACTCAAAATAAGGAGGTGTCTAGCACGTGAAGTCAGTGCTCTTACTCATGTAAGGTAGTCAGTCATCGAGCAGAAGTGTGTGCCTCTTCCATCCTCCTTTCCTCTCTTGCTTGCAGATGGACGACGATGATGATGATGATGACATAGGTGATCATGACGATGATCACCCTGGGATGGAAGTGGTGCTGCATGAGGACAAGAAGTACTACCCAACAGCCGAGGAGGTGTATGGTCCTGAGGTGGAGACCATAGTTCAGGAGGAAGACACGCAGCCTCTCACAGGTAAGTCAGGATGAGCTCAGTTGTGATAGGTGAAGTTGAAACCTGAAAACTTCATCTCATAGCCATCAGCAGATGTTAAAAGTCCAGTGAAGCCAGGTGCAGTGGTACACACCTGTAGTCCCAGCTACTCGGGAGACTGGGGTGGAAGGATCGCTTGAACCCAGGAGTTTGAGGTTATAGTGAGCTATGGTCAAGCCATTGCCCTCCAGTCTAGGCAACAGAGTGAGACCCTGTCTCTCAAAAAAAAAAACAAAAAAAACCCCCAGAAGTTTAATGAATGAATTGATCAGTTTTTCTTTACTATTTTCAGGTACCGTTTCTAGGTTGTGATTCAGTTAATCCTGTTTTGATATTCAATAAAGCTCCTATTACTAAGCAAATAAGTTATTTCTTTATCTGTATCTGTTTAGGTACATGAAGACTGTTAGTAAGTTTTCCCTGTGGTCTGATAGGTTTTTCGGCCCAAATAATTCTAGCTCTTTTAACCAGTCCTCACAATGCTTATTGTCCATTTCTTAATAGTTTTCATTGATCTTATAGAAAGTAATTGCATCTTACAAATGCAAGGAGAGATTTGAACTGACACTGATCTCAAGCTGTATCCATTCTCCCTGCCTTCTCCCCACCCTTCCACAAAATGAAGTTCAGATGCCTCGGTCCACAATTCAAGATCCTTCACTCTCTCATGCCAAACAGTATTTCCAGAACTTTCTCAACATGAGTGATCCTTGAGAATCAAATAAATTGATGGCGTACATCATGCATTCTGAAAGCACAGTCTAATGGAATAAGACTCTGTATTTTATGTTTTATACCTACCTACACATCACTTCTGTTTTTTTTTCTTCTAGAACCCATTATTAAGCCAGTGAAAACCAAGAAATTCACTCTGATGGAGCAGACATTACCCGTCACAGTATATGAAATGGAGTAAGTTATAAGGTTTCTCAGCTTCTCTGCAGAGGTAGTGTGGGTTCATATTTCCTTGGAGGTAGGAGGTGGTTTGTAGTTGAAGTAGTCGGTGGATTGTGGCAGCAAAAATCTCTCCATAATTCCCCTTCATCTTATATGGCTGCTGGGATATTTAGGCTCTGTTAACTTTTCTCTTGGTGCTCATCGAGTCTTAGCTGTTTCCTCTTTTCCAGACCCTTAGTTTGGTATTGGAAGCCAGCCTTTGAGAGAGAACTGGGTATTTATCAGTGTTGGGTCCACCAGAGCCTGTTTTGACTCGGGAAGACAGCTGAGTACCTTTAGGACCATTTCAACTCTTTATTTTGAAAAGGAGAGCACAAGAAGGTAGATACATGTATAGGATCATTTAGGCTCTTCATACTGCAAACTGTTTTTGGAAACATTTTTACTGGTGAAATGCACTTGTAAGGCCCTCATGTATTGAAGTGCTTGTGACTCGTGATTAGATAACGAAACATTTTTGTTTCTAAAACATGTTGACCTCTTGTATGTCCAAAAGAGCAGGGTCCCTTCTGAAATGGTCAGCTCATTTGCCATCATTCAGACATTTTTCAAACAATTTTTCAGTTGTCTATAGAATTTGCTTCATATTCCTTTGCATTCTCAATGGTGACTTTTGAAATCTCCAATCTTTGAGAGTGGACTTGATTTTTGTGACGCGCCCAATCTGTCCAAGGGCTACCTGCCATAAGTAATATGGCTGATGAGCAAGAAGGACAGTGCTGATTTTGATCAGGATGGAAGTCCTCTAGATTCAATGTTGTTAACATGATGGCGGTTTTGTTTTCTTTTCTTTTCTTTCTTTTCTTTTCTCTTTCTTTTCTTTTCTTTTTTTTTTTTTTGAGACAGAGTCTTACTCTGACACCCCAGGTAGGGTGCAGTGGCATCATCGTAGCTCACTGCAACCTCAAACTCCTGGGCTCAAGCGATCCTTCTGCTTCAGCCTCCCGAGTAGCTGGGACTACAGGCATGTGCCACCATGCCTGGCTAATTTTAGTATTTTTAGTAGAGATGGGGGTCTTGCTCTTGCTCAGGCTGGTATCAAACTCCTGGGCTTAAGCGATCCTCCCGCCTCAGCCTCTCAGAGTGCTAGGATTACAGGCATGAGCCCCTGCGCCTAGCTGAGATGGGGTTTTCTTGAATGCCTTCAACAACAACAATTTCCATAGAAGCTCCCGAAGTGATTTTAAACCCCCTTGGCATCAATGGAATATAAGTACAGCCTGAAGATTTTTAAAGGGACAGTACTCATGTATATGTGTTAGTTCACATATTATGTTTTTTTCTTTTTAACTCCCATTATTTTACTCCCATGATATTTCATTTACATGGTCGCATTACCTCATGGGTAAGTCTGTTCCATTCCCAAAGCCAGAGCTGTGTAGACACAGACATTCATGTCTGCCTCAGAGCATTCTCCAGTTGGTCTGAAAGTTGTTCCTGGCTGAAAATACCCAAAATGCTTTTGAATCACTCCCCATTTGAAAGCTTTTACCAAAGTCCCTTTTCTCTTTTCTTTTCTCCTTTCAGTTTCTTGGCGGATCTGATGGATAACTCAGAGCTCATCAGAAATGTTACCCTTTGTGGCCATCTCCACCATGGCAAGGTGAGAGAACTTTTGGATACTTGGAACAGGAGTTCCCTTTGTTCCTGCTCATGTCTTGGGCCCTCAGGAGTCACAGAGGTTGAGGTTTGAGGTCATAAGGCTAGACTTCCTGACTTCCTGACTCAAGGTAGGAGGGAGCCCCCATGCCTACTATAAAACTGTGCTGTGAAATTCTGGCTTTTCCTGAGCAGCATGTGGAGCCTGTTTCTAAAGCCACTTGTATGCCTGAGCCCTGTGTCTACATCTGGGCAGAAGAAGGGAAATTGAGCCTCACTCTGATTTTTATAAGTTTTCATTTCCTGGTGGATGCTTGTCCAAGAAAGATTTTATCTTTCATTTGAAAATAATCCTGTGGCTTCAGTGTTAATACTTTGCTGTCCCATCATCCTCCTTGCTCTCCTCTTCCTCGCCTTATTCCTAAAATACATGGTGCATTGGGAGCTGGGGGATGGGCACAGGAAATTTTCCTCTGTGGCTGGCAGCTTTTAACCGTCTCTTCCCTTTCAGACGTGTTTTGTAGATTGTTTAATCGAGCAGACTCACCCAGAAATCAGAAAGCGCTATGACCAAGATGTGAGTAGAACTTCTGCTGAGGGTTTAGGAGGAACTATTCCTAATATGTAGGGATATCTATCTCCTTCCCCTTCCTTCACCATTCCCACTCTTTTTATAAATAATGACGCCTATGGAGTGAGGCTTTATGATTGTAATCTCTATTAATAGGCTGTAGGAAAATAATTCCAACTTTCTCAGAAGCATAGAGAATATTAACCTGCAGTATTTTTGGATGATCTGTTTTGCACTTGGGAATCCCTTCTCTGTTATGAAATATCCTAACTTTTATTTTCTGTTCTTTCCCGTCATAGTATTAATAGCCTGCTCTATAAATATAATACAATTGTACCTTGTTTTCATGGTAAATTTAAATGCCCTTGAATGAGGGCAACTGTGGCTGTAAGTCTCAGTGCAATAAATGTTCAGTCTCTGCCAGATTGACTGTTTAGACATGTTGGCATGAAGGCTGGCATGTGTCTCCTTTTACCACTCTGAGAATTCAGTGCATTTGATAGGATTTAGCTCTCCAGCTATATCTGGTATTCATTGACCTGCCCCTGCCCTGCCCCCTCCCCCCAAAACCCCAAAACCTCTACACATCCAGGAGCATTTCCAGCTGGCAGGGTCTCATTGTCTGCAATTGCTATGGGGACACCCTGCTGTCTTTATTCTCCTCCTTAGACAGAAACCCTTGAGCTGGGAGGTGGTGAGGGAAAGTGATTGATGGTTCATTCGTGGGAGAGGAGTCTGAATTCAGGTGGTCACGACAGTTAATTTTTTTCAGCTGTGCTATACTGACATCCTCTTCACAGAGCAAGAGGTAAGTGTGCCTTGGGAAATCAGATTGTTGCCCATACCAGACCCACCAGTAATAGTTTTGCAGGGAACTCAGGGAAGCCTTTATGATATAGCACTTTGGTCCATCCCCACCCCTCCGTACCCCACTGCCCCACACGCTTTATCTCTCAGTTTCTCCCAGTCATCCCAGGATTGTAACTCCAAAGAGAACTAGGTAAGCAAGATGTAGGGGGACGGGGCTCTCCTGTCCTTGACTAGATTTAATTTGGACAGATAGGACAGATATTAAGAGGTGATGTCTACATTTATGCTGTAAGTAATGCAGAAGCTCAGTGTGGTTTTTAAAATGACATCATCCTTAAAATCTGTAAGATGACTCCATCCATATGATGATCTCTTTCTAAGAGTAGCTTCTCTTTGAGAATGGGTTCGTGTGTCTTTGTGCTTCTCTTTGTCTTTCCCTGTGGAGCTTTATCCCTTCCTTCTGACCCCTGTCTTTCCCTTCTCTTCTTTAGTTCTTTTTTTTTTCTTTTTGAGACAGGATCTAGCTCTGTTGCCCAGGCTAGAGTGCAATGGCATCATCATAGCTCACTGCAACCTCCAACTCTCAAACCTCTGGGCTCAAGCGATCCTCGTGCCTCAGCCTCCTGAGTAGCTGGGACCAAAGGCAGGCGCCACTATACCTACTAATTTTCTGTTTATCTGTAGAGATGGAGTCTCTCTACGTTGTTCAGGCTGGTCTCAAACTCCTGGGCCTCCAGTAGTCCTCCTGCCTTGGCCTCCCAAAGTGCTAGAATTACAAGCATGAGCCACCACGCCTAGCCTCTCTTCTTTATATTTGTCATTTTTTCCTAAATGACCCCATGAAAGACTCAAGTACATAAGTTTGGTCACCTGAGGGACCTTGGAACAGTGCCGGCATGTGATAGGCAATCAATGAATGCTAGCTAATATATTTCTATGTTTGTCTGGAGCTTTTTGTTTTGTTTTTGTGGGGGTTTTTTTTGGGTTTTTTTTGTTTGTTTTTGTTTTTTAGAGACAGGATCTTACTCTATCACCCAGGCTAGAGTGTGATAACTCAATCATAGCTCACTACCCTCAAACTGTTTGGAGTTTTTTAAATATTTATTTCCTATTATAGCTTTTATAATATTTCTCTAAAATGTCCCAAATTGTTTCTTTTTACTTTTAAGATGCTCAGCTTTTTTGTTTCTAACATGTGAGGAGGATAAGATTCTAGGACCCTGGATTCTCTGTTAAGGTTTAATACTACTTTACTTGTTCATTTTAATTTTTTTACATTTGAACCAACCCCCTCCAAAAATGCTATCTGGCACCAACATATTTCATCTTCAAGATCATGATGGTTGAGGCCTAGATAAAAATCAATCCACTACAAGAAGAGACATTAGTGTCATTTACTAGCAATTGGCAAGCCCCAAGAACAGAATGAACCCCTCTTGCATAGGAACAAGTCTTGACCACTGTCTCTTTGTGCCTTTCAGAGAGGTGTTGGCATCAAAAGCACTCCTGTGACAGTGGTCTTGCCAGATACCAAAGGAAAATCTTATCTATTCAATATCATGGACACCCCAGGTAGGACATTCTTTGACTTTTTACTGTCAGAACCTTATCCTGTTGAGTATTTGTGCTCCTACTTTCCAGAGCAGAAAGAACAAACCAGACATCTTCGTTTTTACATTTCCTTCACCTTCACTGAGACAGTTTTCATTTTTAACTCTCTCGTTTGGTTAATTAGCAAGCAGCCATGCTCCAGGCCTCATATTTACTTCTCTTTACTCTCCTCTAGAATATTTAAATTTTAGGGAATCCTAATTCATTTATTCATTTCCCACCTGTGTCAGACCCCATGCTAGCTGCTAGGGAGATAAAGGTGAGTCAGGCTTGGTCCCTAGCCTTGGCACACTCAGGCCTTTGAAGGAGTCTCATGGACATGCAGATTACTGTGGGGGCAGCACCTCTTTCCCTGTGGATGACTCTTTTACGGAAAGGACCAACTTGGGGGAGGGTTTTTAAAAACTCTGGAAAATTTGGGATTTGGGCTGATTTGCCTTCATTGCACTATCAGGTGCCCAGTGCCCTGATACCTCTCAGCCCCTGTCCCCCAGCTTCCTTGGGCAGCACACTGTGCTCCAGGCCTGCTTTTGCCCCTTCTTCTGTCCCCAGCTTGTCTTATGTCCCATAGAACTCTGCTCACTGCTGATTAGACTAAGTGGTGGGTGAATGTGAACTCATAATGTCCTCCTGGGTAAAACACTTCCCTCTTTTTATGCATGGAGACCTCCGGTATACAAGTGTAATGCAAGGATGTGACTCTACTGAGGGGAATTTATTACACTACAGGGAGCTGTCAGGGGGAGGAAGGAAAGGGGATATTTGGGCACAAGCTTTGCAGTGCTCCTCCAATCACCCTACAAGTTAGTTATGCTTCATCCTGCACCAAATGGCAACTTACTTTGTATCTACTTTTCAGGACATGTGAATTTTTCTGATGAGGTCACAGCTGGCCTGCGCATCTCAGACGGAGTGGTTCTTTTCATCGATGCTGCTGAGGGGGTGAGTCAGACTCAACTCTCTTAGAACCTCTTCCACTGTTATGTTCGCCCCCCACCCGGACAATACCCAGAGACTGAGATAGCTGGGAGCCAGAGAACGTGAAAGTCTGTGGGATTAAGTCTCAGAATTGCTATGAAATTAGGGCAGTAAATAAAGTTCAAAATTAATTTTCATGTGGGTCCTCTTGCTCCCTGCCCAGTGAAGCTCAAAATGATAGGACTCATTGTCATTCAGGAAACACAAAGATAAAATGACAAGTGTAAATAAAAGGGAGGGTGGAGAGTAAATTCATATAAATGGATTTTAAATGTTAATGAGTTTTTCTAAGAGATTGAAGTTAAAAGGGTGTCTAATATTTCTTGATTGAAAGGTTGAGTTGGCTAACCTCACTCCTGTTGTCATTGGTGAGATGGCCAGCAGAGGGAGCCAGAATTATCTTTTTTATTTTTTTTTAATTGATTCTTCATTTTGGAAAAATTTTAAACTTAGCAAAAAGTTGTAACAATAGTACAAGGAACTTGCCCTCATTTGCTTTGTACTTTTCTCTCTGTACACATATGTGTGTATTTTCCCCTTGAACTGTTTGACAGTAAAATATTTCAGAATGTATTTTCTAAGAATTAAGGACATTCATTTTTTATGACCATAGTACAGTTACCAAAAATCAGGAAATTTAACATTAGTACAGTACTGTTGTAGAGAGCTTTTTCTACAGGCCTTATTCACTCTAATTGTACCAGTAATGTCCTTTACAGAATTTTTCCCCTAATCCAGAGTAATTTAGTTTTCATGACTCTCTGGTTTTCATTTCTCTTTGAAATGAAGCTGTTCTTAGCCTTCCTGAATCTCTTATGACATTGGCACTTTTGAAGAATACAGAGCATTTATTTTGTAGAATATCTTTCAATTTGGGTTTGTCTAATATTTCCTCATGGTTAGCTCAGGTTATTTTTGGCAGGAATACTACATAAGTAAAGTTGTGTTCTTACTAGTCTATCACATCAGAAGATACATGATGTCACCTTAACCCAGAATTTGTGATGTTAGCTTTGATTACTTGTTTAAGGTGGGTTGGCCAGGTTTCTCTAGTGTAAAGTTACCATTTTCCTCTTTGTGATAAATAATTTGTGGGGAGATACTTTGAGTCTATATATACATTCTGTCTTTTTATCTACCAGTTTTATCATCCATTGATGATTCTTGGCTTATTCCTGTGATAATTGCAAATGGCAATTTTTCTAACTCTTCTTATTTCTTCTATAATTGGTTGGAATTCTGTGGTAAAGAAGAGCTTTCCCTTCTCCCCCATTTGCTTATTTATTATCAGTGTGGACACATGGATATTTATTTTATGCAGTGGGTTATAATCCATTACTATCCTTACATGTTGTGGAGCTCTAGTTATCCCAAATTTGGCTAGCAAGAGCTCCTTCGTCCTTTTGAGATGTCTCATCTTTGCATTTCCTTACTTTCAGGCACAAAATGTTCTGTACATATCTTTCCCTGCCCCAATCCTGGAATCAGCCATTTCCTCAAGGAGCTCTGACTTCTGATAGTGGGGACTGGTATTTGGAAACAAAGATCCGAGAGTACTCGTTGCTACTAGGGTTCATTGCTTATAGGCCCTTTCACTGAGCCCAGCTAGGTCATATTCATTCACACATATCTGTAACTACTTCTGCACTTGTATATTAAAAATCATTCATTCATCCTAACAACCCCAATCCCATTTCAGCACCACAGATCCTTCCTAGCCTTCCTAGTTCCTTCTCTAGCACTGACAAACCTGACTCCCAGCATCATCAGTCATGTGTTTATTTCTCAGTCCTGCAAAGTATTCTCTTAAAGTTCCTGCATCTGCCTTCAGACAAGGTGCTCACTGCTTCCACCCAACAACATCTCCCCAGGTCCGCTTTCCCCCTCAGGCTTCATATTTTATTTTATTTTTTAAGTAATTAATATAACCTCAAGATTTTATTGTCTTCGTAATAAAACAAAAGATGCTTAGAACTGGATCACTTGGCCCTTTCTCTTCTTATCTCCTCCCAGTTCAAAATGCTTGCATCTCTTAATAGCCAGCATTCTCTTAGATCTGCAGTTAGGCTCGACACACTCAAGCCTCAGCACAATCTTCTTTGTAGTTTTAACCTTTTTCCGGAAAATCGGCTTAGTCTGTCCACCATAGCCACTCTGCTTCCTATCATAACGCCGTTTTCCCTGGGCATACAGAGAATCCTTGCTCTTCTTGTATTGTGTCACTTTGTGGGGTTGGTGCTTGCCACATTTCTTACAGAAAGTCCGGCGGGTTTTAGGAACGTTCACCATGTTTGCATGGGCGCTATCGGCAACGAAAGCAGGCTTCATATTTTAAAATACTGTCCTCTTTGGCTCTGCTCTGGACTTTCCACATTCTTTGTTCTTATCACCACCTTCTGAGCCTTGTGTTTCTCAGGTGATGCTGAACACAGAGCGGCTGATCAAGCACGCAGTGCAGGAGAGGCTGGCGGTCACTGTGTGCATCAACAAGATTGACCGGCTGATCTTGGAACTGAAGCTGCCTCCGACTGATGCTTATTACAAGCTGCGCCACATTGTGGATGAGGTCAATGGATTAATAAGGTGTGAGGCCCCTGGAGTAGATTTCCTGTCCTCAGAGACTCTGGTTTTTATAAATCTTAATTTTAACCCTGAATACCTCTGGGAATAACTCTGATTATTTCTTGGCATGTGTTGATAAGCTTGTTGGGCAAAGCTAGAGGAATATTCTGGATTTCTACAGGGATTGACTCCACATTCTTGGCCTCATTAACTCTGTGCTTTAACAACTTGTGCAACTTAACACATCTTCAGTTTAGTATTGTGCCCATACCATGGGTTCTAGAATCAGTCTCATCTTCACCATATACCAATCATGTAAAGTTGGGCAAATTACTTAAGCTCAGTTTCTGGTTCTGTAAAAAAGGAATTATAATAGTACTTGCCTAAGGGGATGTTGCAAGAAATTAAATAGAGATTTGATGTAACACACTTGGCACTGTGTTTACCGTAAGGCAACTGATCACTGAGGAATGTTATCTGTTGTCTTACTGTTGACACAGAGTAAGGAAATTAAGAAATTGTTTACTATGTTCCTGTGGATATACCTGCTTCTCAGCAAGATAGATTTAGGAATCACATTAATAAGTATGAGTGATGGTTAGTACACCTTAGAATACAGCGTCAAAGTGGCTTCAAAGCAAAGGTGAAATATATCTTAAAGACAATCTTGGCCAGGTACAGTGGCTCACACCTATAATCCTAGCACTTTGGGAGGCTGAGGTGGGAAGATTACTTGATCCCAGGAGTTTGAGGCTGCAGTGAGCTATGATCGTGCCACTGTACTCTAACCTAGTTGACAAAGTGAGACGCTGTCTCTTAAAAGGATAAAATTTTTTTAAAAAGTCTTATCTGCAGGCTGAAGGGTGTACGGATGACTTCTTGAGGCCCTCACATAGGCCTGGGAGGAGGCCATCTACTAAAAGAATGCCTCTCCAGTTGAGGGTTGGGAATGGTTCCTGTGTGGCTCAAGGCAGAGTTAACTTCAGGAGCCTCCCCAGTTTGTAGCAGCCATTCTCAATAGAAATGTCTTCACTTACCTCATCTCTGGAGAATGACTAGAGCCCAACATGACATGAGTCCAAAAAATGAAATGATAAACTTATTTTTTTTAGAAACAAAAACAGGTATGAGATGAGATATGGCTAAATTTTACCTGATGTAACAAAATAGGAAGTCAAGAGGTCACGTTTCAAACCTCCAAATAAGAAAAAGCAACATATACTATGGGAGGGCGACGCAGGAGGATCACTTAAGACCAGGAGTTTGAGACCAGCCTGGGAAACATAGCAAGACCCTGTCTCTACAAAAAATTAAATTAAATTAAAATTGGAAAAAATGAGCCAGTCATGGTGGTACACAACAACTGTAGTCCCAGCTACTGAAGAGGCCAAGGCAGGAGGATTGCTTCACTTGAGCCTGGGAATTTGAGGCTGCAGTGAGCTATGATCGTGCCACCGTACTCCAGACTGCATGATAGAGTGGACTGTCTCTAAAAAAACAAAAAAGAAAAAGCAGCATAAGGATATTATTTAGAAATATGGAGGGTGAATATTAAGGCAGCTTTAAAAGAGTTGAAAGCAGTTGCCTCTGGGGGAGCATAACTTGTGGGTGGGGTGAGCTAGAGGACTATCTTTATCAACCAATGTTTTTATTTCTAAATTAGGAAATTCCATAAAATAATGTACCAGTAAAGCTAGGGTTGTAGATTATTTGATCCCTGTTTGCAACTGGTTTTCTTATAAATGTTAGTGAACTAGGGGTGCTTGTGGCTTCTTCTTTTTTTTTTTTTAGACAGAGGCTCACTCCGTTGCCTGGGCTAGAGTGCAGTGGCGTCCTCATAGCTCACTGCAACCTCAAACTCTGGGCTAAGTGATCCTCCTGCCTCAGCCTCCCAAGTAGGTGGGACTACAGGTGTGCACCACCACACCCAGCTAATTTTTCTATTTTTTGTAGAGATGGCAGGGGTTCTTGCTCTTGCTCAGGCTGGTCTTGAACTCCTGGCCTCAAGTGATCCTCCTGTTTCAGCCTCCAAAATCTGCATGGCTTTTAAGATTCAATGTTTTAACGTGAATTTGTAAAACAAAGCCAACCGAAGCAGAATGAGGAAGAATAAGGCAGTGAGATGGAGAGCAGAGTTGCTTTTCTTCTTTTTCTCTCTCTGGCTTTTTTCTTTTTAGTGGTGTTCATGTCTGTTTGTATTTGTGAAATTGAGATTTCTCTCCAGTGTATTTCTGTCTTATCACATTCGATTCATTTCCTGTGTTCCGAGGTCTTTGTCTGTATCCTCCAGGTTTCCCCTTGTCTGTCTGGTACAGTTAACTTTTCCAAGATTGTGCAGAATGTTCCCGGCTCTGGGAAGTCAACTTGTTACTGGGAATTAGGGAACAGCTCCATCATGTCACTTCTTTGGACCAGGCTGTTGGCAAAACTGAGTGTCTTATGCAAGCCCCTCCGGAGGGCTGGAGAGCGGCTGTGCCACTGAGTTCCTGCCCTCCCCCTTGGCAGTGTGTCGGGGCTGCTGCACAGCCTGGCACTGTGCTCACCACGTCTCTGTTTCAGCATGTATTCCACTGATGAGAACCTGATCCTTTCCCCACTCCTGGGCAACGTCTGCTTCTCCAGCTCCCAGTACAGCATCTGCTTCACGCTGGGCTCCTTCGCCAAGATCTATGCCGACACCTTCGGTAAGCACTGGCTGGCGGCCCGTCTCGCCAGCCTCCCCAGAGTCGCATGTGCCTTTCCGGCTGAATGGCTCCGAACTTGGCTTCCTGTCAGAGTACCCTGCTGGAGGAGCGTTTTATCACCTGTTATCACATTTGGGGCTCTTTTTGGCCTTTAGACCCTTTCTGCAGGCTAAATGGTTTCTAAACAACAGAAAAATAAAAGTGACTAGGAGGAAATGGGAGAATAGGGAGCTCGTTTTAGGAATAAAAATCTCTCCTGGAGTGAGACAGATTTTGTACAGTAGGAATTATTTGTGTCCGCAAAGCACTTTCAGACCTCCTCCTCCGAGGTGAACTCTCTCACTGTTAACACTTCTGGGCCGGGCGTGGTGGCTCACGCCTGTAATTCTAGCACTCTGGGAGGCTGAGGTGGGCGGATCGTTTGAGCTCAGGAGTTCGAAACCAGCCTGAGCAAGAGCGAGACCCCATCTCTACTAAAAATAGAAAGAAATTCATTGGCCAACGAAAATATGTAGAAAAAAAAATTAGCCGGGCATGGTGGCGCATGCCTGTAGTCCCAGCTACTTGGGAGGCTGAGGCAGAAGGATTGCTTGAGCCCAGGAGTTTGAGGTTGCTGTGAGCTAGGCTGACGCCATGGCACTCTAGCCGGGGCAACAGAATGAGACTCTGTCTCAAAAAAAAAAAAAAAAAAAAAACACTTCTGGCTGTCTTTCCGTATCTGTGCACACGTAAATGGGATAGGCCTAACTGAGAACTAGTCTTGGACTTGCAGTCACGTACAAGCCTCCGTTGGCATGCCCAGTTGAATGATTTTATGGATTCCTAGAGCCTCCACACCAGATCCCTAGGACCAGCCTCCCCACCCGAGTGGCTCCCTGGCTCTCTATCTCTCTGCCTCCCTGGTTACCTCACATTCCAGCAGGAATAGTTTACTGAGACTTGTGTGCGTGTCCAGTGCTGCATTAGAGGGGAGTCATTGTTACCCCCATTTTTGGAGCTGAGGAGACAGGCTCCGTGAGAGGTCTCACAACCGGCAGAGGGTGGAACGCCAGCATTTCTCTTCTTGCTGGTCAGTCGTCCTGCCGAACCCTTGGTGTGTATCCCTTTGCTCTTGTGAAAAACTGGGCAATCAAAACTCAGTCCTTTTAAAAAAATATTTCATACATGCTCATTGTAGAAAAGTAGAAAATACAGTAAAATTTAGTCAAGAAGTCAAAATTCACCCATGACTTCCATACCATAACCACTGGTCACATTTGGTGATAGTTCCCTCTTTTTCTGTTTACTATATTACATAAATGAGATCATGTTATATACATAAACACACACACACAATTGACCCTTGAATAACGTGGGGGTTAGGGGTGCTGAGCTCCCTTCACAGTCGAAAATCCACATATAACTTTACTCTGTAAAAACTTAACTACTAATAGCCTACTGTTGACCTGAAGCCCTTACTGATAACATAAATAGTTGATTAACACATTTTATATGTATTATAATATTATATTCTCATAATAAAGTAAGCTAGAGAAAAGAAAATGTTACTAAGAAAATTGTAAGGAAGAGAAAATATATTTACTATTTATTAAATGGAAGTGGGTCACCATGAAGGTCTTCATCCTCATCATCTTCACATTGAGTAGGCTGAGGAGGAGGACCATGAGGGCTGGTCTTGCTGTCTCAGGGGTGGCAGAGGCAGAAGAAAATTCATATGTAGGTGGACTCATGTACGTCAAACCCATGGTGTTCAAGGGTCAAATATATATATATATATATATATACACACACACATATATATATATATATTGTGTTTTTCACTCAGCCTTGATCACTGACCATTTTCTTGTCATTAGATGTATATTTCAATATACATGAAATATATATATACTGGGTAGATATAAGTAGATGAACAATAAATGAAATTCATTTGAATAGAGTTCCAGTAGAAGTTTATGTATTTTTCAGTGCCCTTTGTATCAACATGTGAAGCAAAATCCAAGACCCTTTCTGTAATTATAATATAAAGATGATCCAATTTCTGATTGAAAATGGCCCTCAGCCTTGGGAGATGTTGTTAGTCATCCTTTGAACCCAGTGTCAGTTTATGAAGGACCTAGCAATGGGCCCCAACATCATTATCGTGAAAAACTACGTTTGGGCTTCTAGAAAGTCAGCAATGAAGGAAAGCATTGAGTCCTTCCCCTTCATTTCACATACGGGGAAACTATGCCCATGGTCACAGAACTTATCAAGAGTTCAAATGAGAATCCATTTATACCATACTGCCAAAATTATACCATGTCCTCTTGCTAGGAATACAATACAAGTCATGATGAATCATCTCTGACTTCTAGGAACTTCGTCTAGTGGGTGGGCAGAATCACACACAGTGATGAATGGCAATGTAGGGTGGTAGTGTGAGCTGAGTGCCAGGTAGCTGCCACAGGCAGGTAGAGCTGAGAGAATTTGGGGGTAGGGGGCAGCTACAATGGCCTAGGGGTCGGAGAAGGAGAGTGGAGAGTAGGGAGCCAGGAATTCCAGACTTGCAGGGTTGGAAGAGGAGGAATGGAGGCAGGTGGCATTGGTCGTGACCTATTCAGGTAACAGTAGACTGTTTCACCAAGGAGAAAAGTTCAAGTAAAAACTGCTGGTGGGCTAGGTTGGGACCACATTGAGGAGGGTTTGGCGTGCTAGGTTAAAGTTAAGGAATTTAAACCTTATCCTATAGGGAGTTAGCTTTTTAAGATTGGGGTGGGTGTTATCTGCAAACTAATGAAAGACCAGAGGGAGGATGGAATGCAGGAAGGGCTACCTGTTCACACATCTTTGCCAATATTTAGATATAGCATTGTGAGTATTGGATTAGTATTACCTGTGGGATTGAAAAGAGGAGATGGATTTGAGAGATTCATTCATGCTTTCAGTAAGCATTTATCAAACTTTTCTAATGTGCTAGGCCCCATTCTTGTGAGTATAGAGAAGTTCAGTCCCACGATTATGAGTCCAGTGATTAAACTGTATGGTAAGTGCAGTAATAGAGGGGATAAAAGGTACCGTGATTCACAGAGAGAGGAAAGTTTCAGGAACTAATAATGGGGAAGAAGGGGGAAATTTGGTAATTAACAAAATGAGGAAGAAAAAGATTTTGAGCTTGAGTGAGGTGCCAGTGGTAGCCTTACTGATGGAGATAGGAAAGGCTAAGGGGGACGTGGCTTAAGGGAAAAAGTGATGCATTCCCTTTATGCCATCTGAGGTGAAAGGGAACCATCTGACTTCTGGGTAGAAATATCCAGGTGGTTGGTGATGTTAGTGTCTAGTTGAATGTAACAGAAGCTCTTGACTTGGAAGATCTTGGATTTTAAAAGCCATGGTTGGCCGGGTGTGGTGGCTCATGCCTGTGATCCTAGCACTCTGGGAGACTGAGGCGGACAGATCGCTTAAGGTCAGGAGTTTGAAACCAGCCTGAGCAAGAGTGAGACCCCGTCTCTACTAAAAAATAGAAAGAAATTCATTGGCCAACTAAAAATACATAGAAAAAATTAGCCGGGCATGGCAGCGCATGCCTGTAGTCCCAGCTACTTGGGAGGCTGAGGCAGGAGGATCGCTTGAGCCCAGGAATTTGAGGTTGCTGTGAGCTAGGCTGACGCCACGGCACTCTAGCCCAGGCAACACAGACTCTGTCTCAGAAAAAAAAAAAAAAAGCCATGGTTGATTGGTTCAGTCTGACTAGAATTAGCAGTTGCAGTCAACCTAGGTTCTCCTTTTGGCTCCAGCATAGCCTTACCAGCCTTGGGCTAATTCTGTCTTTTGTGCCTCAGTGTCCTTATCTGCCTGCCTGGCTAGAAGGAAATGTCTGGGCCCTGGAATGGAAGGTGCTAGAATTCCTCAGCTATGAACCAATTGTGTGGCACCTGAAA